>CAWUFW010002257.1:0-262500 GCA_963921515.1 Calotriton arnoldi | reverse complement strand
GGCATTTTGTAAGAATGAAAAAATTTCCTAACTTTCGTAACGGAAAGTTTTAATTCTATTAAGGACACGGAGGTGAGGATTAGGCATTACTTTTTTCTTTAATTTCAAACAGCAGCCATGTTAAACAACAGTAAACGACAAAAGACTGTTTCCCATGATCCCAGGGTAACCATGAAGTACTGGAGAAAACTAGTCCATCCAATCGGGAGCCTCCAACCCCTGTAAGTGGCATTGTTCCTCTTCGAACCTCCTTTCTTCCTGCGACAAAGCAGACCATGGAACATTTTCACTCCTGCAACAACACTGGCTGTGGAAGATTTTCACTCCTGTTGAGAAGCCAACCCTGGAAGATTTTGCTCCTGTTTAGCAGATTCTGAACCTGTAAGTCAGAACATCAGTAAACGCAACGTAATGGTCCATGGTTCTCAGTACAAAGCAAACAGAACTAAGCAACAAGTCATTACAGAAATCCGGATAAAGTCTTACTTACGCCCAAGCATAGATCCAATAACCGGGCGGATCCTGATTCATCAGCGGGCGGGCTAATCCTCGCCTCCGTGTCCTTAATAGAATTGATACTTTTTGTTATGAAAGCTAAGAAATATTTCCTTCTGTGTCGGGACACGGAAGCGAGGATTAGGCTAGTTCAAAGTTTTTCCACCACCAGAGCCGCAATGGAGGAGACTGGCTTAAAGTAGAACCTCTTGAAGGTTGACCCAGACGAACAGTAAGCTGCAGTGAAAATCTCCTCCAAGCGAGCTAACACAAGATTTTGAGGCCATTGCGCCTGTGTTGAATGCGCACCAAAAACTTTGCTATCGATGCCGGCCTCCAGCATATTCCACTGAACCCCTCTTGCTATGGTCGGGGATGAGACTGCTTTAAAGGGCTTCCTCAATGCGATCAGCAGCTGCTTCTCCCCGTGAGGCCGCATCTCTGCCGTCATGGCTTAATAAGCCTTAATGCACCTCACCACGCTCAGCTTGGGAACGTCTTGGGAAGAAATCACTTGAGATTGACACTTTGTACGACGAGTGACATGGAAGGTAACCCCTTCCGGAGTGAAGGACAGCCCCGTAACATCCATGTCTCTGACATCTGACACCCTCCTACACTAGATGAAATACAAAACCATGGCCAACTTGTCGGATAGTTGCTTACAAGAGATACTCATTGCTTGGCCATCCGGACAATAACTACGAAACCTTATTCACATCCCAAAGGATGGAATACCTGGGATATTGCGAGAGAGATACCTGGATCCTGCGGAGCAATTTCTGGACCAGCGTGTGCTCCCCGACAGGAAGGCCCGCCACTGTTGTGTGGCCCACTGAGATAGCTGACCGAAAGGTATTGACTGAGCGATAACCCATCCCTTCAGAGGCAAGGGAGGCTAGAAGTTGAAGACTTGGACAACATCTGCCAGACTCCGTCGCAGGCACCAACCCATCCAGCGAGACCAGGCTGATCGGTATATCTTAACCGTACCATCTCCCCAAGCGCAGGAGAGGTCTACTGCACTTTTCAAATGTCCCAGGACTTGCCATCGAGACCGGTAATCCTTCACACCATAAGTGGGAGATAGTCACTCATCACCAGAGGGATAAGAGTTGCCGAACGGATTGCTCAGGAGAGGAGGGAAAGAGTGTAGACTGATTGGAGAAGCCCAAGAAAGTTCCCTCAGAACTGGAAACCCCACTTGCGACTTCCACACCGGGGTGATAAACACCAGATACGCCCTCTGCCGGTGCACTTGAGTCGTCAACCTCATGATCATGGCAAACGGGGGAAAGGCAAAACCCTGCTCCATTACCCAATCTTGGAGGAACGCATCAGTTGCCACTGCTCCTGGATCTGGTCTCCAACTGAAGTGGCGGGGAAACAGGTGATCCAGGCGTGACTGGGACAGGTCGATCGTGAAGGGGCCCCAAAGCGACTGGAGGGACAAACATTAAAGGGAATAACCACCAAAGACTCGAATCCTGAAGATGACTGGATTGGCAGTCCGCAGCCTGGTTGGACGGACGAGCCCAGGAGATGCTTTGCAGAGTTCCAGGCAGTACTCCCCAAAGTTCTTGGCGAGGTCCGCCAGGGCCTTGGAACGTGTTTCCCCCGCCCCCGATGGTTGATGCCACTTTGTCCATCTTGAGCAAGATTGCGCCCGGTCCTTGGTCCAACATCGGACCTCAAAGGGGCCTGCTATCCGCTCCAGGCAATTAATATGGAGCGACCGTTTGCAGCGGACCTACTACAGCCGGTGGTTAACTCTCCACAGTGGGCTCCCCAGCCCAAACCCCTGGCGCCTGGCTCGATCACGAGGTCGTGTTGCGAGCCAAAAATGGCCAGCCCATTCCCCGCTTCCACATGGGAGAGCCACCAGTTGTTCCTCCTTGGCCGCGTTAGACAAGGGCACCCGTTGGGCGTATGACATCAGAGACATTCATCAAACATGGTACTGCCAAACATGTCTCTGTATAGGACTCTTGGCTGCAGCTCTTGGGATTACCCATCGGTAAATATCCCTAGCTTACCCCTGCCATCCATTTTACCAACAACCATCCTGCAAAGGCAGACTAGACCATCACTTACCTGGTGCTCCAGTCGTCGCAGATTCACGGCACCGATCTCCCATCTTTCAAGTGCTGGAGGTGCGGCGGCATGGCACTCTGCAGGAGCCTGGTGCTTTATGTCCACCGCAACTAGAGTGAAGGACGTGCTTGGTGATGAACAGATCCCGGTCTGGCTGAGCCGGGGGGGGGGGGGGCGGTTGGTACCTTGTCTCCCCCCCCTCGCCCCTGAGTTGGCCTTCGCTGGGGGCTAACGACGACTAGACCTCCTTGCCCAGTCGGGGGCAGGCGAGTCCCTTGCCTCCCCCAACTCTGCTTCTTAAGTCCGCCCTCGCTGGGGGCTAACTAGAACGTGACCTTCAAGGTCCAAACTGCCATTTTGTGACTCCTGATTCTGCTCTCACTGAAGATGGCGCCCCCTCACTTGGAAGTGCAACTAAAAACAAAACCGGACTTGTACCCTCCTACACACAACCTGCAAAAGTGGCGGTCATCTTTGACTGCATTCAACTACCTTCAGTGACCGAAAAATAAAGTCAAAAGAGAATAATGAAAGAAACGAGGGGAATAGGGGAAGGAAGACGTTAAGGAAGGCAAGAAGAAAGGGAGGAAAGAAGGAAGAGGCAAAGGTGAATTTTTTTTTTTTAAACCACATAGAATGGACTCAAACCTAGAACCCTCAGGTCTCCATGCTGTCACCATTAAATACCCACCCAATCTATCCAGAAATGCAGCTAAAAGGTTAAAACACCAGCTACTCAAAACTGGCCCAGAAACACTTCTCAGACCCATATTTCTGCGCCATCAAGGGTATACCTACTAATGACCATCTTCAACTCGAAAAGACGTGCACAATGGAGCAATATCTTTAATACCATGCTTCGAATCTCTGGTACCAGGAAAACTTCTTATGGCCTCAAACTGTCGGTCTCTCCCTCGTCCTTCTGCAATGCGAGCATTGCCATATCCCTATACAACACCGGTAATACCCTAATACAAGCCTCAAATGACAATCTTGCTATAATAGACCAGATCTTCCCTATCCTCAAGAAGACGTTTAACAATAAGAGCCCACAGAAATCACCCTGGTTACTATGATGGCACTCCCACACCACACAATGTCCTTGGCTACCCAAACTTCTCAACCCACTTCATATCTGCAACGAATGCTACCCCTTCCACCCCCCGGACCTAGCCTCGCCAGGCCTAGGAATCAAATGGCAATTTGCCAATCCTGTGCACATGTTCCCCCGGCCTCTTTGAGGACAAATAGAGTATCCCCCACCTTTGAATCCTTTCCTGCTCATCCTCCCTCCTGTAGAACTTTCTTGCAAGGCTCCCCCTGATATGCCAACAGCTCCGCTCTATGCCCGGATGCTCACTTCTTCAGAACCCATTACCCCTCTTCCCCCCCCCCCCCCCCAAACATGATCAACTTTTTATCGACCATGTCTTACTCGTAGCCGATAGGTCTTCCTACCCTCCCACCCCTGCCCCCATCTCCACACAAATGGGCCTTCCACAAGACTTCCCTGACCCACAAACACCCCATGACCGCAATAATACCGTCCCCGCTCAACGAAATCTACCATGTGGCCACTCCGCCTTACTAGAACGCACACCACATCCCATATCCAACGGTCACAACATTGCCTGGGTCGCACGCCTTGATGAGATCTCCCTCTGCCTACTCCACCTCAAGGAGGAAATCAAGCAATTGTCAACCATCACCAAAGAGCTCCTGACCACACATAAACCCACTAGTGCTCTTTTGAACCGAACTAGCTCCCAAACGGGCAGGGAGCTCACCCGTGACCCGCACACGGAGTTTCTTAACTCAAAAACGATACCCTTCCTCAAAGCCCCCTCTCCTTGAATCTACTGCCCCCTTCAACAAAAAAACATTTCCACTAAAATCCCCAAACCTTGGTTCAATGAAAATCTGAACGCTGACCGACGCAATCTAAGATTAGCAGAAAGAATCTGGAGATCTGTACCCACCACTGAACACCTAAATCACCTAAGATCAGTCAGGAACATATACAACAGGAAAATCAAAAAGGCAAAAGCCGACCTCTTTAGAACTCAGCTTAACCAAGCCAAAAATTGACCAAAAATACAGTTTGAAATCGTCAAGCAACAATAGCTTAACACCCCAAACCCGCTGGAAAATGTAGAGATCGCTCCCCCGGACTGTGCGGAACTGGCCGCATTCTTCTGGAGAAAAGAAAAACAATTGAAAACTACCTACAATCAAAAAGAGCACTACCTACAGCTTCAAGGCTTGCGTTTACATTCTCCTCCCAGGTCACGGATCGGCTTTGTCCTTGGCGGGGTATGTTCCAAAAAACATGATTCCTGGCACACTTTCCCTCACCTCAATGAAAGTGACATCTAGAACATTCTTCTAGTGATTAACCCATCTAACCACTTCAGCAATCCACTACCGCCAAGATTGTAAATACCTCCCTACGGCAAGGCAACTATCCCTGACTGCCTAAAAGTAGGGCAGATAACACCCATTCTAAAAGAAATCCAACGCAGTCTGTTCAGATCTTATCTTGCGCATTATCTCCAACATCCCCACTTTGGCGAAACTGCTAGAAAAATGTGTGCAAATTCAACTCTGCAACCACGTAGAGCGCTTCAATCTCCTGCATCAACATCAATCCGGTTTTCGTCAAGGACACTGCACAGAATCAGCACTCACTCACATCATGGACGACATATTAAAAATTCTAGACCAAAATGAATCTGGTCTCTTGATACTACTCGACTTATGCTCTGCTTTCGACACTGTTAAACACAACAGTTTACTGTCCCTACTGGAACGAAGGATGGGCCTATCAGGACCTGTACTGCAGTGGTTTACTTCATTTCTCCACAACAGAACCCAAAGAGTCAAGGTGAATCAAGCCCTCTCTCAGCCCTCCGTGGTCACCCCAGGGGTTCCACAGGGGTCTGCCCTATCACCCATTTTTTTCAACTTATTCCTGGAACCCCTGGCAGACGCACTGAACTCTGCGAACATTCTTTATCACATGTATGCAGATGACCCTCAATTGTATCTGAAAATCTCCTCCCTAGAAGTCCTAATTTCCCACAATTCTATTCTGCAGAACACTCAAAGCTGGCTCACTGGCAACCACCTGAAGCTCAACACCACCAAAACTGAATTCCTCCTCATCTGTCCCCCTAACCATACGCCCAAGACCGACCTCTGGCTGAAGCATCTAACAGCCTTTAACTGCTCTCCCCACATCGATTCCGTAAATCCTTGGGAATTACTTTAGACAAACACTTGAATATGCAGAATCCCATCCGTAATGCCACCAAAGGAGCTAATTACCAGATTATCCTAAGGAAACCTAAACCCTTCCTACCACAGGACGACTTTAAGATGGCAGTCCAAGCTCTGGTTTTGCTTAAATTGGACTACGGAAGCACCACTTTATGCGGCCTTCCTAAATACAATCTGGCCCCACTGAGGGCCTCAACGCTGCAGCCAGACTGGTCTCTGGAACAAAAATAACCACATCTCCGGCCCTAAAATCCCTGAACTGGCACTCTCATGAGGCAAGAATACAGCTAAAGATCGTCTGCATGACTCCTAAAGCCCTTCATTTCAAGACCCCCAGTTATTTGTCACAAAAGCTAATTATCAGGAGTTTGGAGATCTTCACGAAGTGCAAGCTCACTGCTATTAAAACCACATATCTTCTACAAAAAGAGAACGTGCTACAGTGCATTCTCTGGTATTGCGCCAAAGATAAGGAACTCTTTGCTACCAGCTGTCCGCAGAATCTCAAATTCCCCCTCCTTCAAAAAAGAAGTAAACTCTTCGAATGGACAAGTTCACGCCCTACGATTGACCTATGCTCAATTGATAAAACACTGTCCTATTACCTACATACCTGCCTACCACTCCAATATACTGTATGATTACCACATTGTTCCGCTATAGATATCATTTTTACTATGTTCCGTTCACATATGTGACGAGTTTCTATTTCTTCAACTATATCCTGTCTTCATCTATTGTAAAGCGCTCTGATACCCTCTAGGGTCATGTTCACGTTATACAAAACTTTATGAATAAAAAAAAAATGACAGCCCTAGACATAGGTGGGATGCCTTGAGCCTCTGCAGGGCTCTAAAATGGAGCGACCCGGGGAAAATGGCCTGGATTAAGGACGATAAGAGGCCTACCATCCTGGCAATGTTGCGCGACTATGTTTGCGGTTTTGCTAGCATCCTCAGCACTTCATGTCAGATCTTCGCCATTTTCCTGGAAGGCAGGCTCAGTGGCCTCCACAGAATTGATCACGAAACTCAGAAAGGTGATTGAACGAGAGGGCACGAGACTGGACTTCGCTTGGTTGATGAGGAACCCCAGTGATTTAAGGAGCTCCACTGCTGTATGCAACTGGCGAGAGAGGGTCAGATGGCAATGGTCCAAGAAGAGCATGTTGTCCAGGTACACAACCATCCGCATGCCCCCTGCTCGCAGGCGCTCCACCACCGGATGTAGAACCTTGGTGAAACACCAAGGTGCCGACGACCGGCCGAAAGGAAGCGATGTGTACTCAAGTTTGGTTCCACCATTGGAATTGAAGAAACCGATGATGCAGAAGGAAAATCTGGGCCAGTAGGTGTCCTTGAGGTCCAGCCGGGCCATCCAATCGTTGGGACGAAGAAGGTTGCGGAGCAGGTGGATCCCCTCCATCTTGAAGTGGTGGTAAACCAGCCACTCTTTGAACTCTGATGTTTATCACCGGCAGCCGACCCCCGTCCTGTTTCTGCACCAGGAACAACCCTGAGGGATGTGAGTTAGAACGACAAATCGCCCCCTTGGACAATGGCTCCTTTACCTTGAGAGCAGCTTCTGGACCTGAGAAGTGGACGCAGGACCTATAGAGCTCCACATGAAACCCCTGCACCTTCTTCACCCAGGCGTCGGCTGTAAGATCCTGCCAGTTGTCTATGAACTGTGCCAGCCAGCCCCCTGACCCCCTCCCCCCAAGCAAAAGCATGAGACGATTAAAGAACTCACCGTGGGAGGAGGCGACAACACCGCCGCAGGAATCGCTGAGCTGTCCTCTGTGGCGTGCTCGACCCCTGGTAGGGTAGAATACTCCAAAATGTGAAGTCATGCCACAACCCTCTCTGGGAAGGCTGGCCTCGACCAGAGGCGGATTGAGAGGGATGGCCAGCCGAGCGCCCACTACCATGGCCGGCCCCAGAGAAAACGCGTGCATTAAAGATGCGCTTCACTGTCGATTGGACCTTGTCAAGGGAATTGAATGTTGATACAAATTTGCTGAGCTCTTTGACAAACGGATCTCCAGAGTAACCGCCCTGAGCCACCTGACCTGCCTCAAATATGGCTTTCTGTGCCCAGCTGGAGAGGACATCTGGTGGAATAAGAGCCGCGGATGCCTTGGCATTCTCTGCCATATCAAAAACTTTCACCAACTGGCCCGTGATGTCCATATGCTTATCTTGGCACGACTGCCAAGAGCGGTCAAGGCCCTTCTTGAGATCATTTATGTATTTAGTTTAAAAAGTTGCCATATGTTCATTGATCTCGGGCGTGACCGCTACCTTGCCCTCCAACGAAGGGCCTGGGGCACTCCGCCCTAAGCCGTGAGCGGACCTCTTGGTCCAGTGGCTTACGCAGCCTACCAGCCACATACTTGGCCACCTTATCACAGGGAACCCACTCAGAGGAGTGGGGGTATAAGGGCTCCTCAGGCTCTAGAAGGTCGGACCATTCCTCTTTCGGGATCGCCGCCACCAGGCTGGAATCTGGGTGACGAGTTGGAAGGACACCAGGACCGGTCATAGTCCGATTCGCCATTTGACCCTGCAGGGGACCCATCCGAGGGCGGGGGAGAAGCTACCGGACCTGGATCGCCCGCAGGTGGGAGATCAGTCGGGGCCTCATTCTGTGGGTGAGGGGTCTGAGCCCCCAGGAACGCCACCTTAAGCCTATGAAAGGCATCTAAATCCACTCCCTCGGGATGGCTATGCTTACGCGGGTTCTCGGTGAGATCATTGGTCGGCGCTGAAGGATTAGGGGTCGAGGTCCCAGGAAGCTTTTCCCTCGGTGCAAGTGGTTGCAGGCATTGTTGTGCCAGGTCAATCAGTTTCATCTCCAGAGGGGCCATTGCCACCGAGACCGCCCTAACAAAGGAGGCATCCACTGCGTCACAAATCATCTGTGACCGGGAAGAACTGCATGCCCTCCTCCTCATAGTAGTCTCCAAATTCCTTCATGGGGTAAGTATACCAGCACGCTAGTCGGCTGTAGGAGGTAGAAATGGGGAAAGGTTGCCGCCCACCAGGTAAGAGGAAGCAATAGTACTGGGGTAATACCCAGAAGTCAACACAAGACCCATGAAGGTGTCAATGCCTAGGTAGGTACTGCCCCTGAGAGGGAAGAGTTGATGGGTAGTACCTAGCCCTGGGTAAGAACCCCCCCCCCCCTCCCCTTCAAAGCCCTGCACGGTCACAACAGAGCTCAGCTGGTCCAGGGGCCAAGGCAGACCCAACGTCCTCAGTTCACATGGGCGAAAAACCCCCAACTGTTGAGGCAATTAGATCAACCTGGGCAGGTCTGGCAAAACTCGGGGTTTATTCCCTGATACCTTACTCCGAAGGGTGTTCGGATCCAGGCTGACCGGGACCCGATTTTAAAAGTACCAGCAACGCGGGTCTGGAGGCGCTCAGCTCAAAGCCACAACTGATTCACCTTCTGCTCCGATCCGAGAGACCATTGCGTCTGATCAGTGATGCGGGAGGCGTGTCCTCCAGCGGCTGGCACTCTGCCTAGGACGCTCCTGACTGACTTTATAAACGTCAGGATACAGCTAAGTAGGAGCGACAACGCGTTCCAGCGGCCGCGGAAACTAATCTAAAGCCTCACACAATACTTGCAATGAAACCACGCTTACTAGAGGCAGTAAGTAAAAATGAAGGTACTAGCATCCTCGTACTCCTCTCAACACGGCTGCTGCAGCAGAAGTAAGAGGAGGTTCAAAGACGGACAACGCCAGTTACATGGGCTGGAGGCTCCTGATTAGATGTACTTGTTTTCTCTAGTACTTCATGGTTTCCCTGGGATCATGGGAAACTAAATCCTTTGTCGTTTATTGTTCAACATGGCTGCTGTTTGAAAATAAAGTAATGCCTAATCCTCACCTCTGTGTCCTGACATGGAATCAAGCGCCCTTCCACAAGAAAATCCTATGCTTCAAAATGGAAGAGTTTGCATTTGGTGTTTTCAAAACAATTTTGATCTATTGTCATGTTTAAGTTTTACCTTACCTGCTTCATCTAGCAAAGTCAAATTTGCAGTACAGAAACTCTCTCAAACCTTTTTTTTTTTTTTTTTTAAATTCCTGTAGTTAAGGATTTCTTAGATGGTACCTCCAGGTAGAACTCTCTCCCCCTCCAGCCCCCCCACCATTGGAGCTTAACATTGTTTTTTCTAAATTAATTGGGCCTCCTTTCGGACATGTTCACAAGGTGTCTCTAGAAAACCTTACATGGAGCACAGCTTTTTTTATCGCAATTACTTCAGCACAGAGTAAGCAAAATACAGGCCCTGTGTGAAAACAACCCATGTACATTTTTGCACATAAACCGTTGTAATGAGAACTAATCCTAGTTTTCTCTCTAAAGTTATCTCTGATTTCCACATTAATCAAACTATTGCTTTGCCCACTTTTTTCCAAATCGTTCAACTCGGGCAGTGAAATCTCTTCACTCCCTTGATGTATCAAGGGTGGTGAAATTCTATTTAGGCAAATCTAGAGACATAAATTGAGATAGGTTTTTCACAAATTATGGGCCAGTAAGAACTGGTTTACCTTCTACAAAACGATTATCAAGATGGATAGTTTCTTGTATTGCTTTCGCATATCAATTGGTGAAGAAACTTTGACGTGGTAGGCTGTGAGAAAGTGCCCTCTTTCTGCATGGTTGCCCCCACTTTTTGCTGAACTGCTGATGTGCTTTGACTGAGTGTGCCAATCAGATACCCAGGGCCTATGTTCTTTCCCTAAAAACTGCATTGAAAACAAAACCCAATTGGCATCTCTGGCCACAGGTCGGCCCCAGATAAATGGCACCACAGGTACCCAGGGCACTGTGACCAGGGAAGACCTCTAAGGGCTGCAGCATTTATCGTGCCACCCTTAGAGGCCCTGTACCATTACACTCACGCACTGCCTTTGCAGGCTGCATGTTTTGGTGCAGAACAAAGTGACGAGTCGACATGTCACACATCCCTATGTGCCATGCCTACAACCCACGGCCCTGGCATAGATCAGTCACCCCTCTAGCTGGGTGCAATATACCAGTGGTGAGGGTACAGGTGCATGAGCCCTGTACCCCTACAGTGTCTAAGCCAATTCTTAGACATTGTAAGTGCAGTGCTGCCATTAAGAGTATATGGTGCTGGGAGTCTGTCATTACGAACTCCACGGCACCATAATGGCTACACTGAAAACTGGGAAGTTTGGTATCAAACTTCTCAGCACATTAAACCCACACTGATGCCAGTATGGAATTTAATGGAAAATGCACACAGAGGGCATCTTAGAGATGCCCCCTGAAAAGCGACCTACCACTAGTGTCCAGGCTGAGTGGCTGCTTTCAGCTGCCACCACCAGACATGTTTCTGGACACCTGGGTTGAGAGCCTGCTGCTCTCGGGGGTGGGGGGGTGGGGGGAGCTGAAACAATGCACATCCTGGGACGAGGTGCCAAGCTATCCTCCCCCAGCATGGGCAGGGTCCACAAAGGGGAAGCTTCAAAGGCTTGCTACCTTTGTGAGCTTCCCCAGGCCACTTGCTACTTTCAGCAACTGGTCCCCACTGGTTCTGACCCCCTCTTTGGGCGGGAGAACCGGCGGGAAAAATAAGTGAGGAAGAGAGGTGTGCCCACCTCTGCCAACTCCCCCCCCCCCCCCTCAGGTGGGGGAAGCGAGGTGAAGCACAACTCTCAGTCCCCGCCATCTTGCAGATGGGGGTTCCCAGCCAACCAGGGAACAGCTCATGCCCCCCTCCCACCGGAGGGTGGCATAGGGGGTGTACCCACCCCAGGGAAGGAACCCATTGGTCCCAACCTTTTTACCTACCTTTGACGTGGTAGGCTGTGAGAAAGTGCCCTCTTTCTGCATGGTTGCCCCCACTTTTTGCTGAACTGCTGATGTGCTTTGACTGAGTGTGCCAATCAGATACCCAGGGCCTATGTTCTTTCCCTAAAAATTTTAAATTTAGTATTTAGGGGCATCCCTGACCCTTGCTTCCTCAGACAAGAAACCAGAAGAAGAAAGGGACCGAACAGCTGTGCCGAAGCTAGCAAGAGGAGGACGCCCACTGACTTGGCCCCAGCCGTACCGGCCTGTCCCCACCTCGAACCTGCAGAAGCGAAACTCCGGTGTGTCCTGCAGCCAGCAGCCTCAAGTCTCCCGTGAACACCAAATGTTTTTCAGCAAACAGACTCCAGATCCCCCAAAGCCCACAAGTCTGCACCCGACGCCCATGGCCTGAGTTTGAGTGGCCCAACACCAAGAGGTCGTCTCCCTGGCATTCCTGACCCAAGATTCGGCGACCCCTGACCTGCCTCAAGCCCCCCCCCCCGACCAGGAGCTGGTAACAAGATCTGAAAGAGACACGTTAGTGATAGATTCCTTACCTTAGAATATCCCCAGGCGTCAGGCTGGATCCGGAAAGTTTTGCGTAGCAGTACCCTTGCGCGTCGGTAGGCGGCGTCGTGCGGCTCCGCGTCCGTCGTCGGCGTCGTGATCGCCGGGATGACGTCGCGGGCAGTACTTAGGCGCCGCCCCTGCGCGCTGACGTCAGTTCTTCTTTTTCCGCGCCAGCAAGCGCAGATCCGGGAAGAGCAGTGCCCTGGTCAATTTTTGACCATACTTTTTGGTGATTTTTTCACTGGTTTTTCCAACTTTAAGGTGTCGTAGGGATGCCCGGCTTCAAGCGATGCGGCGCCTGTGCGCGGATGATGTCCGTCACCGACCCGCATTGGGAGTGTCTCTTCTGCCTCGGCCGAGGCCACGACACCGAGTCTTGTCCCGAATGCCAGGCCCTCAACCCGAAAGCTTTGCGAGAGCGGTCTCGAAAGCTCCTCGAGGCCCGGCATTCGGCTCCGCGGAAGCCCCGGTCGCGTGAGAGGTCCAGGGGTCGCTCGCGGAGTGCACACCGGTCGTCGACTTCTTCGTCCGGTAAGTCTAAGCACAAGAAGTCCAAGAAGCATCGTCGCTCTCGGACTTCGCCTCGCCGGTCTCGCGACTCGGCTGAGGCCCCTCCCGGCACCGTCCCCGCCCCCGCGGCCCCGGACTTGCCTGTGGAGTCGCCCCCGTCATACCCGCCCTTCCCGGGTTCGGGGGCGGATCCGGCCAAGGTACAGGAGTTCCTGTCGGCCATGGCCCGCCTCTTCGGGCCTTCAGGCCCCTCCGGTGCGCCTTCGGGCCCCGCGGGCCCTGATGGGGTTGCTCCGGCGTCGCCGGCGGCTCCGGCCCCGGCGTCGCCCGAGCCTCCAGCCTCGATCCCGGCTCCGGCTTCGGCCCCGGCCTCGATCCCGGCTCCACAACCCCCATCGACGCCGGTCGACCTCACGACACCTCCGCCGGCGCCGATGTCTCCGGTGCCGTTCTCGACGCCGCCCTGGGCTCCGGGCGGCGTCGTCCCCAGTTCCTTCCGGCTCCGGACATGGACCCGGAGCGACGTCGCTCGACGCCGGCTCCGGCGCCGATGGGACCTTGGGTCCCAAATGTCCCTCCTCCTCCTTATTTTGAACCAGAGGAGGACCAGGAGGACTGGGAGGGGTCTGATGACCCTCTGACACGCAACTGTCAGTATGATGAGGACTGGACAGAGAGTCTAGGGGAGGCCAGTGGTCTGGATACTTCTCCTGACACTGGCATGCTGTCTCCCTTCCGTGGCTACGGAGGAGGGGGCCAATTTTGGTACGGTGTTGCGTAGGGCTGCTGGGGCCTTACGTCTCCAGCTCCCTACTTTGACGGTCAAGACTAACATCTTGACAGAGGTGCTTCAGCCGGCAGCCTCCTCTGCGGAGACTGTGCTGCCGTTTAACGACGCCCTCACTGACGTTCTTTTGGGCGCCTGGTCCAAGCCCAACACAGGGGCTCCTGTGGATCGGAACGTGTCACGACGCCATCGCCCCGCTCCGGGCGACCCCCTGTTTCTTTCTGTCCACCCCACTCCTGAGAGCTTGGTTGTCCAAGCCTCCGCTTCCCAAACCGCCTTCCCTACCGCTCCTCCGGATAGGGAATCCAAACGCCTGGATCAGTTTGGGAAGAAAGGTTTTTCTTCCTCCAGTGCTGGCTTGCGGTCCGTTAACACCGCTTGTCTTTTGGGCCGATATACCCACTCCCTGTGGGATTCGGTGGCGGATGTTTTGCCCCAGTGCCCTGAGGAGGTCCAGGCACTGCTTTCCCGCGCCATTGCGGAAGGAAGGGATGCGGCCAAATACACTATCCGTTGTGGCCTTGACACCGCCGACTCGCTGGGCAGGTCGATTGCAACGACGGTGGCGCTCCGGCGCCACGCCTGGCTGAGAACCACTGGTTTTTCAGGGGATGTCCAGAATACTCTCATGGACATGCCCTTTGATGGAGTCGGTCTTTTTGGGTCCAAAGCAGACCATGCGTTGGAGCGCTTTAAGGACTCACGGGCTACTGCAAAGTCCCTGGGCCTTTCTGCTACACGCCCTCCGCTACCTTCTGCTTTTCGCCCCTATCGTGGCCACGGTAGGGGCGCCCTTCACGTCAGCAGCCCAGCCACCGGCCCGCGCAGCAGGCGTCTTCGCGTGGCCGAGGACGTGGATTCCGCCGTGGCGGATCGGGCAACCAGCGTGCGGGTCAGGCCACCACCTCCAACCCGTCCGCGGCCTCCAAGCCCTCCTAGTCCCTCCTTTCAGGTGCACGGCACGCCAGTAGGGGGCAGGGTCCGCCATCACCTTCCCCACTGGCGCACCATCACCTCGGACAGGTGGGTCTTGGACATTGTCCGAAGGGGCTACTCCCTCCCCTTCGAGACCACCCCCCAGCCATGCCACCTCAATTCCACCGCATGTCAGGGGATCACTTGGTGCTTCTACGGAAGGAAGTCACGGCCCTCTTGACCAAGAGGGCCATCGAGCATGTTCCGACCCCAGAAGTAGGGCGTGGTTGCTACTCCCACTACTTTCTGGTGCCCAAAAAGGACAAGGAGGACATGCGTCCTATCTTGGACCTCCGGAACGTCAATCGCTTCCTCCGGAAGGAGAAGTTCAAGATGCTCACCCTAGCTCAGGTCTTGACTGCCCTCGACCCTGGAGACTGGTTGGTAGCGTTCGACTTGCAGGACGCGTATTTCCACATCCCCGTCCTGCCGGCCCACCGGCGTTACCTTCGGTTCACGGTAGGCCCCGAGCATTTTCAGTTCACCGTGCTCCCCTTTGGCCTTACAAGTGCCCCTCGGGTGTTCACGAAAGTGATGGCGGTGGTCGCAGCTCATCTGCGCCGGGCAGGGGTTTCAGTCTTCCCCTACCTCGACGACTGGCTGCTGAAGGCGGGCTCGTCCCAGGCAGTCGTCTCCCACCTCCAGACTACGGCCGAACTCCTGCACTCGCTGGGGTTCTCCATCAATGTGCCGAAGTCGCATCTAATTCCTTCTCCACAGCTCCTTTTCATCGGAGCAGTTCTGGACACGACGCAGTTTCGGGCCTATCCTCCCGAACGGCGAGTCCGGGATATTCAGGCTATGATTCCGATCTTTCAGCCTTTATCCTGGGTTTCGGTACGGATGACCCTGAGGCTGCTGGGCCTCATGGCCTCCTGCATCCTGCTGGTCAATCATGCCAGATGGCATATGCGGGCTCTGCAGTGGGACCTGAAGTTCCAGTGGGCGCAGCACCAGGGCAACCTGTCCGATCACGTCCAGATCTCGGTGGGGACTGCAAAACAGTTGCAGTGGTGGCTCTCGAACCGGCAATGGGTCATGGGCAGATCCCTCTCCCTTCCCCAGCCAGAGCATACAGTTGTGACGGACGCGTCCCTTCTGGGATGGGGCGGTCACATGGGAGAGGCGGAGATCAGAGGCCTCTGGTCTCCGGCGGAGTCCCGGCTCCATATCAACATTCTGGAGCTCCGGGCGATCCGACTTGCACTCAAGGCATTCCTTCCCTCTGTCAAAGGGAAGGTAGTGCAGGTGTTCACAGACAACACCACCGCCATGTGGTACTGCAACAAACAAGGCGGGGTGGGGTCGTGGACCCTTTGTCAGGAGGCTCTGCGCCTCTGGACATGGCTGGAACATCAGGGCATGTTCCTGGTGGTTCAACACCTGGCAGGTTCCCTGAACGCCAGGGCGGACGAACTCAGCCGCAGGTGCATGATGGATCACGAATGGCGTCTTCACTCGGAAGTGGCGCAAGGACTCTTTCTACAGTGGGGAGAGCCTTGGTTAGATCTATTCGCCACCGAAGAGAACGCGCAATGTCATCAGTTCTGCGCGTTGGAATTTCCAAGGCGGCACTCGCTCGGCGACGCTTTTCGTCACGAGTGGAGTTGCGGTCTATTGTACGCCTTTCCGCCTATACCACTTCTACCCAGAGTGTTGAAGAAGGTTCGGCACGACCGGGCCCAAGTCATTCTTGTGGCTCCGGACTGGGCTCGAAGAGTTTGGTATCCCGAGCTACTCAATATGAGCATAGATCCCCGATCCGTCTGCCTCTTCGGGAGGATCTTCTGTCGCAGCAGCAGGGGACGGTCCTCCACCCGAACCTGTCCAGTCTACACCTGCTTGCGTGGAGATTGAGCGGCGGCAGTTGATTCCTTTCGACTTGCCTCCCGAAGTTTGTGATGTGATTCTGGCAGCCAGGCGTCCCTCCACTAAGGTGGTATACGCCTGCAGGTGGAACAAATTTGTGGCATGGTGCACAGCAAAGGCTGTGAATCCCCTTTCTGCCCCTCTTTCTGAGGTCCTTCTGTTCCTTCTCTCTTTGGCCCAACAGGGTTCTGCCCTGGGTACCATCAAGGGTTATCTTTGTGCTATCTCGGCCTTCCTCAGGCTCCCTGATCAGCCCTCCCTTTTCAAGTCCCCTGTTGTTAACAGGTTCTTAAAAGGCATTACTCACCTCTTCCCTCCTGTTCCGTTTGTGATGCTTCAGTGGGACTTGAACTTGGTTCTTACCTTTTTAATGTGCGCTCCCTTTGAGCCTCTACATAACTGTCCTCTTCGTCTTCTGACTCTGAAGACAGCCTTTCTGGTGGCCATCACCTCCGCTCGGCGGGTGAGTGAGCTCCAGGCTCTATCTTGCAAACCTCCCTTTCTGTCTGTTCATCCAGACAAGGTTGTTCTTCGGACGCGTCCGTCCTTCTTGCCAAAGGTGGTTACTGCTTTCCACATTGGGCAGACCATCACTTTGCCCACCTTCTTTCCGCCTCCGCATCCTTCCAGAGAGGAAGAGAGGCTCCACCGTCTGGACCCAAAACGTGCGCTCTCTTTTTATATTGACCGCACAAAACACTTCCGGGTGGATGACCAGCTCTTTGTTGGCTACGTGGGCGCCAAAAAGGTCGGGCGGTGCACAAGAGGACCATCTCCCGCTGGGTTACCTTGTGCATCAAGGCCTGCTATTCTTTGGCTAAAAGGAACCTCCTGTTGGGCTGCGTGCCCATTCCACCAGGGCAACGGCTGCTACCACGGCCTTGGGCCGCGGTGTTCCGCTGCCGGTTATCTGTCAGGCGGCTACGTGGGCCTCGCTGCACACGTTTACTAAGCATTACTCCTTGACAGTCAGGTCCGGAGGGACGGCTTCTTTGGCCGTTCTGTCCTCCAGGACTTCCTTGTCTGATCTTTGTTCGCAGACCCACCACCGGGGTTGGTATTGCTGGGGTATCTATTCTAAGGTAAGGAATCTATCACTAACGTGTCTCTTTCAGATGCACAAGTTACTAACTTGTGTAACGATATATCTGTAAGAGACAGTAGTTAGTGATAGATTCCTACCGCCCCACCCATCCTCCCTGTTCTGCGAACTGATTTCTAGGGTTAAGGACATCCCTTTCAGGGCCCTAGTATTTTTCAGACACCTGTGTCAGCTTCTTGCATGGCTCTGCGTTCCTGGCGCGGAAAGTCGTGTACAGAACTGACGTCAGCGCGCAGGGGCGGCGCCTAAGTACTGCCCGCGACGTCATCCCGGCGATCACGACGCCGACGACGGACGCGGAGCCGCACGGCGCCGCCTACCGACGCGCAAGGGTACTGCTACGCAAAACTTTTCCGGATCCAGCCTGACGCCTGGGGATATTCTAAGGTAAGGAATCTATCACTAACTACTGTCTCTTACAGATATATCGTTACACAAGTTAGTAACTTGTGCGTCAGGTCCGGAGGGACGGCTTCTTTGGCCGTTCTGTCCTCCAGGACTTCCTTGTCTGATCTTTGTTCGCAGACCCACCACCGGGGTTGGTATTGCTGGGGTATCTATTCTAAGGTAAGGAATCTATCACTAACGTGTCTCTTTCAGATGCACAAGTTACTAACTTGTGTAACGATATATCTGTAAGAGACAGTAGTTAGTGATAGATTCCTACCGCCCCACCCATCCTCCCCGTTCTGCGAACTGATTTCTAGGGTTAAGGACATCCCTTTCAGGGCCCTAGTATTTTTCAGACACCTGTGTCAGCTTCTTGCATGGCTCTGCGTTCCTGGCGCGGAAAGTCGTGTACAGAACTGACGTCAGCGCGCAGGGGCGGCGTCTAAGTACTGCCCGCGACGTCATCCCGGCGATCACGACGCCAACGACGGACGCGGAGCCGCACGACGCCGCCTACCGACGCGCAAGGGTACTGCTACGCAAAACTTTCCGGATCCAGCCTGACGCCTGGGGATATTCTAAGGTAAGGAATCTATCACTAACTACTGTCTCTTACAGATATATCGTTACACAAGTTAGTAACTTGTGCATCTGACCCTAAAAGGCACCCCTGCACCCGACGCCCCACAGCGTTGTGTGGCCCAACAGACGGTGCCTAACCAACCCCCAAGATCCCAACTTACCTTTCCAAGTGTGGTGGTCACACCCAGAAGACCTTCGTCCCCGAGCCTGCAGTGCTTTTGCAAACCGGAGACTCACCAATGAAAGCTACAGGGCTTCCGACGCCAAAACAGCACTCTGCACGCGGCCGCCCCGGTGCCGCTGAGGGTGCACCTTTTGTGCTGGCCTAAACCCCCATTTGCCCTGAGCTTAAGTCCAGGAGCTTTGCTCCCACAACCCATTGACCTGCTCATCAGCAGCCACCAACCAGAGGCCCCCTATCCCCCTTTGGATAACATTGGGCCTCAGCACTCTGCACCCGGCCGCCCTGGTGCCGCTGAGGGTGTAACAAGAGTGCATCCTTGCCCCTGGGGGAAACCCTGAGTCTAACCCCAGAATACCAACTCCTTCAACAAAGTACTTACCGGTTAACCGATAACACTATTTTCCTTCATAGGACAACATTGACTGTTTTTTTATGAAAAGTTTCTAAGTGTGGAGTTGGAAAATCTATGACCTTTTAAAACTGTACTACATAACAAAAACGTTTTTACTCGCCTGTTTACAGGAAATGTCCCAGTGCAGTATCCAGGTATACTGCACTGTGTAAGAAAAGTAATCTGTTAAGGAAATCTACTGGTCATTTTACTAAAAAGCCTATACAAAGTATATGTACTGTATTTCCAAAGCATTGCATTTTCAGTAACAGTACTCTAATCAAAACAAAGTGCATATACAATTGAAATCCAAACTGTTACAACTGCATTACTACTGTAAAGTATTTATCGCTTACCTGTGCCAGGCATGCTTGGTTCTAGAAAATAAAATAACTAAGAATATTTTTATACAAAAATAATTTGTCTGAAGTTCAGTCTGAGTGTGTGAAATCATTTACTGACTGTGTGTACAACAAATGCTTAACACTGTCCTCTGATAAAGCCTTACTGCTCGACCACACTACCACAAATAGAGAGTAAGGTTCTATCTACTTTCTCCTCTGCCTACCTTTGGGGATCCACTGGACTGTGCGCACACATCCTCATTTTGGTATGGTATATACAGAGCCAGCTTAATACAAACCTACACTAATCAATAGCCATAAGCACTGAATAGAATAGCAAGCCCAACACCCAAAGCGATTCCTCAAAGATGCCTACTCTACTTGAGTAGCTTCCCTGGAATCTGGATCTAGACAATAATGCCCAGTATAAGTATGGGTAGACCTCTACAAGGCAGCTTTGCAATTATCTGCATTGGGGGCATTCCTAAGAAGGGCTTTAGCAAATGTCACACACACAAAGACTGAACTCAGACCAATTTTGTTTGTTTAAAAATATTAAGTTATTTTATTTCTAGAACCAAGCCAAGCTTGGTGCAGGTAAGTGAAATAAATGCTTTGCAAAATAGTATTGTATTGTAATTGCATTTATATAGCGCTTACTATCCCTGATGAGGCGTTGAAGCGCTTTTGGCGAGTAGCACACTACTCCGGAACCCATAAAGGATTAGTGTTGAATTAGTATAGTGAAATATTAAAGTAATTTGAGTGGTAGATGGGTTAGTCAGTTATTTGGATTCAGAAGGATAGCGAAGGAATAGAGGGAAAAAGGTTTGCATTTATATAGCGCTTGCTAATGCAAGTTCAAATGCAGTTGTTTGAAATACAGGTAAGTCAAGGTATTGAAATTACTGTACAGATTACTTTTTAGTTGCTTTTTAGATTACTTTTTAAGTTACTTTTTCTACTTGGTGTGATATGCCTAGATATCACACTGGGACATTTCCTAGAGAAAAGGTAAGTAAAATCAGTTTTGCACAATTGTAATTTTGCAGCGTGAATCCTTTTCTAGATTCACATGCTGTGCATTATTCTGCCACCTGGTGTTTGGGTCCGGAATTGTCTGTTTTTTTATTTTGGTCGCTGTCGACCACCATTTGGTGCCATTTACATCCCCTGTGTGACGTCAGACGGTATCCTGGAGGTCGACGTGCGTGGTAGCCATCTTCAGATTCTTTTTTCCGCCGTTGGGTCTGGAAGCAAGACGAGAAGCTCAAAAGATTTTTCTGATTTCCCCCCCCCCCCACCCCCCCAAATCTTCAAGAAAACGGAAAAAAGGCTACCGCGAATCTCATCTTTCATCCTTGCCGTAACCAGGGACAAGAGTAGAGCTCCGGCGACGACACCACAGAGGACCTAGTCAGTCCACAAATGGCGAGGTAGGGGACATGTTAAGTACCCCCTTCAAGTTTTGTCCCAAGTGCCTCCACAAGTACGCTCAACGCGACCCACACGACGTCTGCAACCTGTGCCTGCCCAAGGATTATCAGGACCAGGACTGTGAGGCCTGCGCGACATTCCTGTCCAAAACACTCAGAAGCTGCCGAAACCAAAGAGGCCCACTACGCCACGATGTTGCAGACCACGAAGAAAACCTCTCTCAAAGACCTGGGTTTCTCCAGCGACTAAGAAGAACGTGGAGTACCAGCAGAATCGACACACAAGGGATCGGACGTCGAAATTCTAGAAGGAGACTTTGAAAAAATCCACGCCCACAAGAAGGCGAGCAAAAAACAAAGAAAACTGATAAGGTAAGACACCATATACATCCGTCGGAACCGAAGGGCCACGAACATAAGGCGCAAACCCGACGCCGAGCAAAAAGGCGATCGAGGGTCAGCCGCGATTTAAAAGAACACCGCGGAACCCAACCAAAGGTTACTGCAGAGGGAAAATCGCCGAAGCAAAGGGTCTACAACGAACCCGCGAAGAAAAGCACTACGCCGTCGAAACCGGACGTGGCCGCTAGTAAGAAGAGAAAATCTCCGGCTTCCGACGCCAAGAGTGCTCGCGAGGTCGAAAAGAAAAGGAAAAGACTAGAGGACGAAATGGCAACGCTCCTCCAAAAGAAGATGGAGTTCGACTCCTCTGAAGGATTTTCTAATCCCTAAAGCCACGTTTGCCGAACCTGAAAACGTTGACGCCGAAGAGGCGGAAGACGCTGAGGGAGAAGGTATCTTCGTCTCACCCCCAACCCCAGAACCTCGCGACAAAGAGCCTGAGGAATACGGGGAGATACCGGATGAAAAGGAAATCTCTGAAAATTTCGAGGATTCATGTAACGACCTCGACACCGAGAACCCCGAGGAGGAGGTATGCAGTTATCCTTCGAAAGCATCTTCACCAGACGACAGCTTTCTACAATGGCTTAGTCAAAAGGCAGCAGACTATTTCGGAGTCGCCCTCGAGGAAGAAAAGGAGACGCATGTTTTCTCCTGGAAACACTAGCCCCTGCCATCAAGGGGACTCAATACCTCCCAATGCTTCCTAGCACACTGTATCAAGGCAAAGAAGCCTTCAAGGAACCAGCTTCAAGCAAGGGTGTAACACCCAGGGTAGAGAGGAAAATATAAGGCTTCCTCAAAAGACCCTAAGTATATTCAAGGAATTAGTGCCAGATTCAATTGTCACCACAGCCAGAAGAAGGGCTAATGCAGTCTCCAATACCGGCCCTCCACCAGAAAAGGAGAGTAAGAGAATGGACATGGTGAGAAAAATGGAAAAGGAAGCCACAACACAGTGGGGCATCGCAAATTCCAACGCTCTACTAAATAGATACGGCCACCAACAATGGGACGAAATAGAGGAGATCCTCAAACTGCCTGAAGAGGACAAGAAAAGAACCAAGTCTATTGTCCAGGAAGGTAAAAGCGTGGCCAATAAATGCCTTAAGTCAGCCCTTGATGCTGCAGACACTGCCAGTAGGCAAATGTGCACAGGCACCATCCTCAGAAGACATGCCTGGCTCAGAATATCAGGATTCAAACAGGAGGTTTAAACCTCTATCATCAATAGACCATTCACTGGGGATGCACTCTTTGGGAAAGAAGTGGATGAATCCCTTCAGCAGATAAAAAAGGACAACGAGACTGCTAGGGCAATAGGAGCCCTACAGCACAGAGGTTCCTTTAAAAGAGGTGGTTTCAACAACCGAAAGACCACAGGAAGAGTTGCATTTGGTCAGGGAGAGCAAATGTCACAGCAACTGCAAGGTCAAAGCCCTGGGCAACAATCAAGTCAACAGGGAAGCTACCAAGGCTGGCAACAACAGCAGAAGCAGCCCTTTGGGGGAGAGGCAGAGGCCAAACCCCCAGAGAAAGAGGAAATGGCTCTAACTGACTCACTCACAGAAAAGAACCCACACAACACCAGTGGGGGGAAGAATATCCTTTTACCTCAAACAGTGGAAAAATATCACAACGGACAATTGGATATTAAATTTGGTAAAGTACGGGTATTGCATAGAGCTAACAAAGACACCACCTGCAAACCTACCAAAAACAAGAATTTCTGAGATCAGAACTAACGCATCTAAATTCAGAGATCAAGGATCTAGTCCAAAAACAAGCAATAGAAGTAGTTCCAAAATGGGAATGTTTCAAAGGAAACTACTCGCTGTACTTCCTAGTACCGAAACAGGACCTAACCCCAAGGCCAATCCTAGATCTAAGGTTCATAAACAGGTTCATACTAAAGCCGCTTCAAAATGTGTACTATTCAAGAAATAATCCCACAAGTTCAGAAGGGAGACTACATGGCAACAATAGACCTCAAGGACGCCTACTTGCATATCCCTATGAACAAAAGACACAAAGTACCTGCGGTTCCTACACAACGGGACACATCAGTTCAAAGTACTTCCCTTTGAGAGAAAATCAGCTCCACGTGTCTTCACGAAGTGCCTAGCCACAGTGGCGGCACAACTAAGAAGGGAGGCAATCCACGTCGATCCCTACCTGGACGACTGGCTCATAAGGGCACACTCAAAGCAAACATGCCACAATCCTGTTCAAACAGCCATCAAAACCCTACAGGAACTGGGTTTCTCAATAAACCACAAAAAAAATCTTCAACAAAACCAGAAAGGGGAAAAAAACCTTCCTAGGAGCAAGATTGAACTCAAGGAGTGCGAGAGTGTACCCCACGCAAAAAAGGATACAGGCTATACATCAAGAAGCGACCTACCTGAGGGGACAGTCTTACAGTGAGGGAGGTCATGAAACTGATGGGCATGATGGCATCATGCATCCCACTTATCCCTCACGCCCGCCTGCACATGCACCCATTCCAGGAATGGCTTACCAACAGCTGTTCTCAAGCCACAGGGAGTTGGGAGGATCTAGTGGTTGTTACACAAAAGGTGCAAGCAGAGATACAATTGTGGACCTCCAACAACATAGCACAGGGGAGACCCTTCAGGAACCCAACTCTATCTGTGACCATCACCACGGACGCATCCCTCAACGGTTGGGGAGCACATTATAACCAGCTTAAAGTACGTGGTCAATGGAACGAACAGGATTCCACAAAACACATCAACTTCCTGGAGATCAAAACGGTCTTTCTTGCACTGAAAGCATTCCAGAAGTACATCCAGGGGAAGATTATCCTAATCCAAACAGACAATACAACAACAATGTTCTATCTGAGCAAGCAGGGAGGTGCAAAGTCCTTTCCCCTGAGCAAACTTGCGCAGAAAATCTGGAAATGGGCAGTAGCTCAAAGAATCAACCTACAAACAGTACATATACCAGGAGTAGACAACATTTCAGCGGACCAGCTGAGCAGACAGAACAACTGGGAGTTGAAGCAGAAAACAGTACAATACCTTTTCAACCTCTGGGAACACCAGTGATAGACCCGTTTGCAACAGTGCAGAACAAGAAATGCCAACTCTTTGCCTCGAGGTTTCCACACCACTTGTCAAAGGGGAATGCACTTTCACTCAACTGGTCAGACATTTGCTTACGCCTTTCCACCAATACCCCTGATGCAAAGAGTGCTAGAAAAAGCAAAACAACCAGGAACCAACATGATCCTCATTGCCCCTCAATGGCCAAGGCAAACATGGTACTCAACCGTGCTGCTCCATTTTCCAAGGGGAAAATTATCAAAATCAAAGCAGACAGGGACCTGCTAACAATGCAACAAGGCCACATCTTTCACCCGGAACCAGCAACGCTGCATCTGGCAGCTTGGCACCTGAGTACATAGAATTTGGCCATGTCGAGCTGCCTCTACGAACAATGGAAATTCTAAAAGAGGCTAGGAAACAGTCAACACAATGCTATGCAGCAAAATGGAAGCGATATACCACCTGGTGCACCGCTAAGAATAAAATCAATTCCATCAATACAAGAAAGTCATCACATACCTAACTGACCTTTTGGACAACATCAACTACTCAAGCATAAAGGTGCATCTTGCTGCCATAGTAGCATACACAAGAGGGAAAACATGCAATAGTTTATTCACAAGACCTGTAATTAAAAGGTTTTTAGAAGGATTGAAAAGAATTGCCCCACCTAGAGCAACACCAGTTCCAGCATGGAGCCTAAATACAGTACTTGCTTAACTAATGGCAAAACCCTTTGAGCCCATGCATGCAGCAGACCTCAAGCACAGTACTCTAAAGACAATTTTTCTCATCTCTATTACTTCCCTACGGAGAGTAAGTGAGCTACAGGCTTTAACAATACAAGAACCATACTTGCAAATCCACAAGCATACAGTAATCTTAAAAACAAACCCATATTTCTTACCAAAGGTGGTATCAAAATATCACTTAAATCAAAATATCATACTACAAGTTTTCTTCAAAAACCAAAAGGAGAAATAAGCCTCCATACCCTAGATGTAAGGAGGGCTTTGCTGTATTATATGCTAAATACAGAAAAAATGTGCAAAAATAAACCGTTGATTGTCGCCTACGCACATACCAACACGGGATCACTGGTCACAAATGCTACAATTGCACGATGGATAGTACAAACCATCCAATCATGTTATGCCTATGCCAAAAAAGAACTAAAAATGCGGCCAACAGCTCACTCCACTAGAAAGAAGGGAGCAACCCTAGCTTTCATGGCCAATGTACCCATTGACACTATTTGTGCAGCAGCAACATGGGCATCACCACACTTTTACAAAACATTACTGTGTGGACATACAAATGAGTAAGGAAGCTCAAAATGGACAGAAGGTGCTTCAACAACTGTTTGCAAGGTGTTCTTCTCACCATAGCCTCCCAAGCACGGGAGAAACCGCTACGTAATCTAATGCACAGCGTGTGAATCCAGAAAAGGATTCACTGCAAAACGAAATGGCTACTTACCAGTAGGAGTAGTTTTGCAGCTTGAAAATTTTTCTGGATTCACATGCGACCCACCCGGGCCTCCCGTACAAGGAAAACAAACCGGTGGGGAAGCAAATGATTACATCAGTTTAATTTTTTTTTTTTTGATTACATCAGTTATTTAATAACCATCTCAACAACTACAAAATAGAAATGGGAACAGAAAAAAAGAATCTGAAGATACTACGCACGTCGACCTCCAGGATACTGTCTGACGTCACACAGGGAACGTACCTGGCAACAAATGGTGGTAGACGGCGACCAAAAAAAAAAAGAAAGTTCCGGACTCAACCACTAGATGGTGGAATAATGCACAGCATGAGAGTATAGAAAATTCTTCAAGCTGCAAAACTACTCCTACTGGTAACCATTTATTTTTTCAAGTTTCCATACAAATCAACTCCTCATTTATAACATTTTTCAGAGAAAGTCTATGGATTCCTATGGAGAGAAATGAAGTTATCGGTTACCAGGTAAGTACTGTCTTTGGGGTTGAGTTTCTGGGGTTAGAACCAGGGTTCCCCCCCAGGGTAGAGGATGCACTCTTGTTACACCCTCAGCGGCACTAGTGCTGCCGGGTGCAGAGTGCTGAGGCCCAATGTTATCCAATGGGGGATAGAGGGCCTCCTGTTGGTGGCTGCTTACGAGCAGGCCACTGGGTTGTGGGAGCAAGGCTCCTGGTGCTAGGCTCAGGGCAAAGGGGGATCCTGTGTAGCGCACAAAGTGCACCCGCAGGGGCGGCTGGGTGCAGGGTGCTGGTTTGGCGTCGGGTGCCCTGTTTATTTCAGTGGGTATTCTCTGGTTTCAACAAAGACTGCAGGCTTGGGGACAAAGATCTTCTGGAGGTGACCACCGGGTGGATAGGTAAGTTGGGATGCTGGCACACTGTCGGTTGGGCCACCCAAGGCCGTGGGACTTCGGGTGCAGGGGTGTCTTTAGGCGTCGCGTTTCTCCTACCAGCTCCGGTCGCGGTCTGGGGGATCCTCCAGAAAAAGGCTGCAGGCTTCGCTGGGAGATTCGAGGCAGGTCAGAGATCACCAGATCTTGGGTCAGAATCACTGGGGAGACCTCCTCGTGGTGTTGGGCCACTCTAACTCGGGCCGTGGGCGACTGGTGCAGAGTGGTGCAGGCTCGCGGATTTGGCCGGAGCCAGCATCTGTGGGTGAACAAATCCGGTGTTTACTGGAGACAAAGTCTTTTCTTTGGAAGGCAGGGCAGGTCCTCGGGGTTCTTGAGGTTGCTGGCTGCAGGACACACTGGAGTTTCGCTTCTGCAGGTTCCAGGTGGGGACAGGCCGGTAGGGCTGGGGCCAAGTCAGTGGGCGGCGTCCTCTTCTTAGCCTTCGCACGGCTGTATGGCAGTTCTTCTTCGTCATTTCTTGTCGGAGGAGGCAAGGTTCAGGGGTGCCTCTAAATACTAGATTTAGGGGCGTTACAGGTAAGTAAAAGGTTGGGTCCAATGGGTCCCTTCCTTGGGGTGGGTACAACCCCTATTATGCCACTCTCCAGTCGGAGGGGGGATATGCCTCACTCTGGTTGGCTGGGTCCCCCCATCTGCAAGATGGCGGGGACTGAGAGCTTCACCTCACCTCCCCCACCTGAGGGGTGGGGTTGGCAAAGGTGGGCACACCTCCCTTCCTCACTTGTTTTTCCCGCCGATTTCTCCCGCCCAAAGTGGGGGTCTGACCCAGTGGAGACCAGTTGCTCGAAGCGGCAAAGGGCCTGGGGAAGCTCACAAAGGCGGCAAGCCTTTGAAGCTTCCCCTTCGTGGACCCTGCCCATCCTGGGGGAGAAGGCTTGGCACCTTGTCCCAGGATGTGCACTGTTTCAGACCCCCGAGAGCAGCAGGCTCTCGACCCATGTGTCCAGAAACATGTCTGGTGGTGGCAGCTGGCGAGACGCCACTCAGCCTGGACACTAGTGTTGGGTCTTTTTTCAGGGGGCATCTCTAAGATGCCCTCTGTGTGCATTTTTCATTCAATCCCACACTGGCATCAGTGTGGGTTTAATGTGCTGAGAAGTTTGATACCAAACTTCCCAGTTTTCAGTAAAGCCATTATGGTACTGTGGAGTTCGTAGTGACAAACTCCCTGACCATATACTCTTAATGGCATTACTGCACTTACAATGTCTAAGAATTGGCTTAGACACTGTAGGGGTACAGGGCTGATGCACCTGCACCCTCACCACTGGTATAGTACACCCAGCTAGAGGGGTGGCTGACCTATGCCAGGGCAGTGGATTGTAGGCATGGCACAAAGGGGTGTGTGCCATGTCACCTCTTCACTTTGTTCTGCACCAAAACACTCAGCCTGCAAAGGCAGTGTGTGAGTATAAAGGTACAGGGCCTCTAGTGGTGGCACAATAAGTGCTGCAGCCCTTAGAGGCCTTCCCTGGTCACAGTGCCCTGGGTACCTGTGGTGCCATTTACCAGGGACGGACCTGTGGCCAAAGAGTGCCAATTGGGTTTTGTCTTCAATGCAGTTTAGGGAAGGAACATAGGCCCTGGGTACCTGTTTGGCAGGAGCCCAGGGCATACTCCAAGTACATCAGCACTTCAGCAAAAAGTGAGGGCAAACATGCAGAAAGAATGAACTTTCTTACAAGGATGCTGGCTCTTTTTATGATGTATCAAAATGAGATGTATCGTGTAAAGCATCAAGGGGTTCCCTTATGAGTGGGCAGGGGGGTTGCCATGGCAATTCCAAGGTGCTCTGCTAGGGAGTAGTGTGGTCGAGCAGCCTTAAGCTTATCCGAGACATCCCTGCCTCAGACATGGTTTTAAAGTAGTTGGGAACTTTTTAAGAACTTACAAAAAAATGCTAAGTACTTTCTAAAAGCCTAACTGACGTTCATACTTTTTAAATGCTAAGCAGTTTTACTCTGGGGCTTAACACAAAGCCCTAACAGCTAGTTTAAAACAATTTAGAAAAACTTGCTATGGCAATTCCAAAGTGCTCTGCTAGGGAGTAATGCGGTCGAACAGACTTAAGCTTATCAGAGAGGAGTGCAAGGCATCTAAAAATGCACACAATACTCAATAAATGAGACACGACTCAAGAAGGAAATCCACCCAATTTTTAAAAATAGCAAGAATCTTTATATATGTTTAGGCATAAGGTAATCATTTAGGTATGTTTTTAAATATGAATTCTTTTTAGCTTAAAAAGTAAACAGTGCAATTTCTGGAAGCTGCAATATTATCCTATGGGAGGAAACGTCAATGTGGCATTCAGGTATAGTACAGCGACTCATAGTACTATTCTCCAGGAGTTAAGGTGAGTGGTGAACAAGGTCCAAGGCAGCACCAGCAGCACACCACCAGTGGCATTAGGGCAGCCGGGTGCAGAGGTGCAAAACCTTATCTGGTGCCCGATGTTATTCTTGGGGACCAGTCGGGCTGAACCAACGGGGGGGGGGGATGGTATTGAGCTCAGGCCTCACGATGCACTGGAAGTATGGACACCTTTGGTCCTCTTCTCCACGGCCCAGGGGTGACTGGTGCAGAGGTGTCTAAGTGTCGGTTTTCTTACTGGGAGCAGTCGCGATTGAGGCGGCTTAGGTGCAGAGGCTGCAGGCAACGTCTGGGTTTACAAGTGGTGAAACCACGATGGACTCCGGCTCTAGAGGGCCGGGGGGACCTCGATGGCACCGTTGACCCACTTCAACTCTGGCTTGGAGTGGCAGGTGCAGTAGTGGCTTCAAGCGTCTGGTTTTTGCGGTTCCGGAGTCCTTTCTTTTGAGCGTCTGCAGGGCTAGGGGCCAAGTCAGTTGATCTCTTCAGTCTTCTGCAGCTCTTGAGTCCTTGGTAGATTGTCAAGATCTATTCTTCTGGTGCCAGGAACTCCCCTAAATACTGAATTATGGGGTGTTAGGGAAGTGTAGTGTAGTAGCCAATGGGGTACAGCCCCTTGGGGTCACTACGCCCCCTATATGACCACTTCATGTGGGAAGCGGGCATAACCCTGTCCCAGAATTTGTAAGTATGCCATCACAAAGATGGCTACTTCATAAAAATCGTGTCCACCTCAGTGTAGCCCACCTTACGGGCGGTACTAGCCTGGGATTGGCACTCCTACTTGACTGGCTAATTTTCCCACCTGTCCAGGTGCCAAAGGAGCTCTTGGGGTCACTACGCCCCCTATATGACCACTTCCTGTGGGAAGCGGGCATAACCCTGTCCCAGAATTTGTAAGTATGCCATCACAAAGATGGCTACTTCATAAAAATCGTGTCCACCTCAGTGTAGCCCACCTTACGGGCGGTAATAGCCTGGGATTGGCACTCCTACTTGACTGGCTAATTTTCCCACCTGTCCAGGTGCCAAAGGAGCTCTGGACAAAGGGAATCGGCTTCCTCGCCTGTGAGGGGAACTAGATTCGCATTTCAAAGGTGGCAGCTTTTTGAAGCTTGCCGGCCTAGGAAAGCTAATCAGCAGGTCGTCTTCTGGGCGGGTTTGGGACACCGTCTTCCCTGACAGGCTTTTGTTCTGGGTCTCCTGAGGCCCAGGCTCTCATTCTAAGAGGTCAAAACAGTGTCTCGGGTGGCAGGCTGGCAGAAACCAGTCTGCAAGCACACCAGAGGCTGGTAGGTTTTCAGGTGGCACCTCTAAGGTGCCATCTGTGTGCATGCATTGGTAAATCCAACACTTGAATCAGTGGTATGAAACATCTTGTATTGATAAACACACAAACATCCCTAGCTTCAGTGAAGCCATCATGTAGCTGGGGTAACTTGTTTTCACCAGTGTCCAGCACATGTTTTAAAATGGCTTACCTGGTCACTATTACTGGCAGTAATAGTACTGTCCAGCAGAGGGGCATATCTGCTCATGCAGGTATGCCTTTGTAGGAAGCTGGCTCTGTATATACTATGCCAAAGTAAGGTATAGTGTGAACAGAGTCCAGTGGATTCCCAAAGGCTTACAGAGGTAAAGTAGATAACGCCTTACTCTCTATTTGTGGTAGTGTGGGCGAGCAGTAAGGGTTTTTCTGTAGGTAGTGTTAAGCATTTATTGTACACACTCCAGCAAGAAATTGTCACACACGCAAAGACTGAACTCAGACCAATTGTTTGCATCAAAATATTTATATAGTTGTATTTTATTTTTAGAACCAAGCAGAGCTTAATACAGATTAGGTAAAGTTTTACTTTTCAAAACCGGTTGATAAGGAAATGCAAGCTAAATGAAGTTGGCTTTGTTACAGGTTTTTTAAACGTTTAAAAACAGTTGTAATTACTTTGATTACTTTTTAGATTGCTTTTTCTACTCTGCGTGCATTTGGCATTAAAACCCACACTAGCATCAGTGTGGGTTTAATGGGCTGAGAAGTCTGATACCACACTTCCAGAGTTCAGTAAAGCCATTATGGTGCGGTGGAGTTTGTAATGGCAAACTCCCAGACTATATATTCTTTATGACTTTACTGCACCTACAATGTTTAAGAATGGACTTGGACACTGTAAGGGTGCAGTGCTCATGCGACTGTACCCTCATTAGTGGTATAGTGCACCCAGCTAGAGGGGTGTCTTACCTATACCAAAGGCAGTGGGTTGCAGGCATGGCACACATGTATGTGCCATGTCAACTTCACTTTTCTCTCTACCAAAACATTGTGTGTGATATCTCTAAGGGTGGCACGATATGTGCTACAGCCCTTAAAGGCCTTCCTTGGTCACAGTGCCCTTGGTACCCATGGTACCTTTTACATGGGACTTGAATGTACAAAGGTACAGTTTTAGGGAAGGAACATAGGCCCTGGATGCCTGGTTAGAAGGAACCCAGGGTACACTTAGTCAAGGAGCATCAACATCAGGCAAAAAGTGGGGGGTAACCATGCAAAAAGGGGCACTTTACTACAGCCCTCGCATCTAATATTCCGCACCCGCCGTGCTGTAGGGGTGATTTACAAATATTACATGCAGTGTTGGGGGGCATGGCACACAGGGATGTGACATGTTGTGGTTTCACTTTTGTCTGCACTAAGACAGACAGTCTGCAATGACAGCCTTGCATGTCCTTGGTGAGGAGTCCCTTAGGGTATCACAATTTGTGCTGCAGCCCTTAAGGACCCTCTTTAGTGCCCCAGGTGCCAGCGGTACCACTTACTAGAGACTTGCAGAGGGTGCTAAAGGTTTTGCAATTGGGGGAAACAATTGTACTGTTTTGGGAAAGAACACTGGCAATGGGGACCTGGTTAGCAGGAACCCAGTGCGCTTCCTGTCGCTATCTCATCATTTACCAGGCAAAAAGTGGGGGTGACAATGCCAAAAAAAGTACTTTTCTACAATGAGCATCTTCTAAAAGAGAAGGAAAAGTTACTCAACAGTAATCCTAGTTCTCTTCCAGGGGTATCCTTATCAGTCTTAAGCAACCCTCCCTTCTCCCCGTACAAGAAATACTTCAGTCCTCTTTAAATTTTACCCAGGCTCATATTGTCCTGTGAAAATGACCCGACCTAACTGTCACCTCTAGGGCATGATGAGATACTGAGGATACGGTGAGGTTCTTAAAGGCACAGTGCAGTTGCATTATCTTAATGTATTTCTTGCAGCCTATTGGCTAATTCTGTCCTTCAATTTGTTTCTCCTTTTAAAAAAGTATGTGAAAAGTTTGCTATGTTCACCTATACTATATGGTGACTTGTATGAAGGTAATTTTTTTTTTTTTAACATGAAAACAAAAATGTGGAATTCTTAGCCTGTTTATAGGCTGCAATTGAGTGCAATTCATTATTTAGATTGTGTATATATACGAACATGTATTTTAGAAGTGCTCCGGGGTTCCTTTCTGTTGGTTGGACTATTCAGTGCTTATAACTTTGATGGTAATACCCCTGGAAGAGAGCTAGAAATACCATTAAATAACCTTTCCTTTATCATACTACTGTGGTGAATGTGGGTGAGATGGATGACTAGTTGTAGAAAATTGTAAAATTGATCCACTTTCATGAGGCTGTTCCCTACTTTATATAATCTGTCACAAGCTGGAAAAATGACAGTTGGAAGTCTGTCTGGAGAATATCTGAGGGTTCCGAGGCCTCAGTGACTGCTATTCAGTGTGATTAATGCATGTGAATCCCATGTCCCAGAGGCCTGACTTGACAGAAGCGCCTCTTTGAGACGTCCCGGAGAGCCGTCCTGAGTAGCCTGCAACTGGAAACTAGACGGCCGGCCGGACCTGGTCTCCCGGGACTGCGGCTCTGCCCCTGCTGTGTAGTGGGCCATGTTTGAGGGAGCACCGGAGGCGAATGCGGAGCAACACTTCCCGGAGCCGACATCGCAGGGCCTGGGAGAGGCCTGTGGCGCAGCTGGGCCTTTGGAGTGGTGGCTCGACCGAGCCCTGGTGGACGAGACAATCTGGTGCGGCCGTGAACTCGTGAGTGCTGACTGCGTGTTCTCGGGGCCTGGCGACAGACTCGAGGGGCAATGTGAAGTCTAGGCCCCCGCGCCCGACAGACCCTGCGGCTTGGAGTGCAGGAACAGCGGCGGAGCCCTGTATGGGACCGGGGGGCTGGAACGCCTCTGGGCCTTTGTCTTGGAGGCCTGGTGTGACGACCGCACCCCTGTGAGAAGCCCTGGGGAGCTGCCCTGAATGGCTCACACTTCGATGTGAGATGACTGTATGGACTGGGCCTCCCGGGTCTGCGGCAGTTTTGCTGTGGTGATCTGAGACGTGCATGACAGGATGCCAGAGGAGTCAGAGTGTATGAGGGAACTGGCATCGCGGGACCTGTGCGAGGCCTGTGGTGCAACTTGGCCTGAGGAGCAGAGACTTGGCTGAGCCCTGGTTGGCGAGGTACTCTGGCGTGACTGCAAGACGGTGCGAGCGGACCACAAGCTTTCGGGCCTAGAATTTCTTAGGATGAGTGGGGGCAGCTCTTTTTCCTACAATATAGCTAGACTCTGGAACACTCTTCCCCTTCATTTGTGTTCTGAAACCCATCATCTCCCGTTCCGAAAGCGTCTTAAAACCTGGCTGTTTCTGAATACTACTTTGTGAGCCATCAAACCTTCCATCTTGTTTTGCCGCTAGCGCTGGGATGCCGAAGGGTAGCTATGCGCTTAATACATAATAATAATAATAGGTCGAGGCCCGGTGATAGACCCCAGGGGCCACTAACTGGGGAAAAGACACTCACTGTGGGAGCGGGGTGCTTCTGGAACCCTGGCTGGCCCTGTGGCAGAACCATAGTTCGTATCGAGGGGGTGGACCGGCTGGGCGGATCAGCAAGTGGCCACGGCCTGGACCATTGTATTTTGAAGAGTCCCGACCCCTCGGATGCAAGAGGCAGCACAGGGGGGGCGACACTGCAGCGGCAGATATACCTGGCCAGAGTAAGGCCACTCACCGTACTCTATAAGGGGGAACAGACAACGTACCCTTGCTGCTAATCGCCCATCACTCCCTAGCGGCGAACGCACCTGGGAGCTACGGCCACCAGACCGGAGTGCACTGTATGTATCTGGATCCTCCATTGGCACCCTGAGGGCGAACATAGAGCCCCACACTGGGGCCGAGTGTCAGAGGGGTACACACCTGGACCTTCCAGAGTACATCTGTGGAGTGCCGCCTTGAGGCCCCTAGAGAACTATAAGGGCTGCGCCCCACCAGGGACATAGAGTTGGGCAAAGCCAGGGTGAAACAAACTGGGGCTGCCCCAGAACAAGAGGATCCGTGAGAGTAAGCGCAGGGCAGCCTGGAGATGCGATTGAAGGTAGATCCCATCCAACAGCAACTATCCAAGATTCTAGAAGCCATCTCGGATACCAAGGTGACACTGCATCAGGATATCAGCACTGTCAGTGGGTCTGGGGCTCCTTCGAGCCCCAGACCCCTTCAAAAGCTGAATGAAAGGGTGTAGGTGGTGGAATCGGATCTTGAAGAGCTATACCCTGCGCTACAAGCCCTGACTCAGCAGGTGGCAGAACTTAGACAAGGTCCGGACCCTGGAGCGACAAGCAGAAGACGGAGAAGGCCGTAGCCGACTAAACCACATACGGATCCTTGGCTTGCCGGAGGTGGTCGAAAATGGGGATATTGTGGCATGCCTGGAGCTGTTGCTCAGCCCGATGGTGTCCCCGGGGTGCCTGACGTTGTTTTATACCCAGGAGCGCATCGGGTGCTGACTCGTCTGCTGGCACCAAGCCGCCCCCACGACCAGTGGTGGCCAGGCTCCTATACTACAGGGACAGACATTCTGCTGCAGAAAGCCCGAACTGATGGCCAAACAGTATAACGAGGCCCTAGAGATACTACGATCCCACGACTACAGGGCATATATGGATAGAGTGCAGGGAGAGGAAGGGAAGGCCAGTCGTCCACTGGCGTGGTTAATCAAGCCAGAGACTCAAGGGGCCCCAATTACCCATATTCGGACTGAAATAGGCACAACTGAATATGACCCGGGAGAGATCACCTGGCTATTCTAGAGTTATTATGAGACGTTGTATGCCTCGCCTTCGGAGGCCCCTCATGCGGAACCTGGCGCTTTCCTGGCCCCGCTACGACTCAAAACTGTGGACGAACATATTGCAGAAGAGATTGGCGGACCTGTGACTATACAGGAGGTTCGAGGGGGCCATTGCTTCGATGGCTAGTGGGAAAAACACCGGGCCCAGATGGCCTCCCGGCGGAGTGTTATATGAAGTTTGTGGCCGGACTAGCCCTCCACTTGGTGACTATGTACGCTGAGGCTCGAAGGCTGGGTCACCTGCTGGACTCCACACAAAATGCAAGTGATCCCGCTCCCTAAGATGACCGGCTCAGGCGCTGGGGTGAAAGATTACAGGCCCCTCTCTATTCTTAACACAGACTTTAAAATACTCAGTAAAATCCTAGCGCTCAGACTGCTCCCACACATGAAACACCTAATCCACTCCGACCATAAAGGGTTCATCCCCTCCTGCAATACTTCATATAACTTGCACAGGCTATACTCCGTACTTAATCACTCGGAGTCACGGTCCCTTCCACAGGCTGCCATTCTATCGGTCAACCTGGAGAAAGCATTTGATACGGTGAGTTGGGTCTACTTGCTTGATGTTATGAAGCGCCTGGGTCTCGGGGCGGGATGGGTGAAGTAGGTTAGATTGTTATACACATGCCCCACGTCAAGTGTTAAAACAGGTAAGAATATTTCCCCACAGTATAAGATATCGCGTGGTACTCGCCAAGGCTGCCCCCTATCACCGCTTCTGTTCGCACTGGCAATAGAACCCTTAGCTGTGCTTTTCCGCCAGGGAGGGGACGGAATGGGACTGACAATGGGGGACAGAACCCTTATAATTTCTTTATATGCGGATGATCTATTGATCCATCTAGACAACGCTGAGAGAGGAGCAGAATCCGCATTCAGACTCCTGGACGCTCTCGGGATGCTGTCAGGTCTACGGGTCAATAGGTGCAAAACATACCAGTTTCCTGTAGCCAGACCTTTACCCAGACCCCTGGAGCTCCCTGCTGACCTCAGTTGGTCCCCCAACACATCAGTATTTGGGCACCCAGGTCTTCCACTCACTAGATGATTTGAAAGAGGGTAACCTGGACAGGTTACTTAGATCGCACCAGTCCAACTTTACATTCTGGAGTTCCCTGCGGCTTCCTATAATGGCCAGAGTCTCCCTGACTAAGATGGTCCTGCTACCCCGCCTTCTATACTTCTTTGCCTATCTACCAGTGCTAATGCCTGTGGGTTGGTTTCGACAACCAGACGACCTGGTGCGAGATCTTATTTCTGGGGACGGGAGGCGAATAGTATCGCTAAAAACCCTATGACGCCCCATGATAGAGGTACCGGACTTTGAACTTTATCAACTGGCGGCACAGCTGCAGTGGTTGGCTCAATGGTTGGAGGGAGTAAACATGGAGGGGACTTTCCTGAAGGAACCAAACGAGCACCCCCGACTTCTGGTGGCAAAATTCTTAAATCGGGCAACTAAAGTCCCCTATAATTCGACATTGCAAATCACAGCCTTGCAGTGCTGGAAATGTTGCATGACGAAACTATGGATACTCCCCGGAACTACCTCTGGTGGGGCTGCCATACGGGGATCCACAGTCTATCCTTGCGGCTGACCAACTGATAACCTGGACAGAGGCAGGGGTTGAGTGGTGCGGGACTGCTACCAGGAAAAAACCTTACTCCCTTTCGCTGAGCTGGTTGATGGGTGTGGTCTCCCGCCGGGGCAGTTCCTCGCATATGAGGTACTGGTGAGGGCATTTGGGCGGCTGTGGTGCCTGGACAGGGAGGAACCGGAAACCCATGTGGTGCTGCACTCACTGATCACACTAGGAACAGCGAGCCGTCAAATTAAATGGTTTTATGCATCGCTGCTTGAGGCTTCCTTGACTCCACTCTCGAGGCTGAGGGGAAAATGGGAGAGTCTCCTGGATAGGGAGCTCACTGAAACAGGAAAGTATAGTGTTGGAGTCACCTAAGAAAATATCTCGCAACACTTGACTAAAATATATTCAATTTAACTTCATACATATGTCATACATGACCCCTCACCGTCTTCTCGCTGCCTTCGGTGTTGAACCTAGAGGCTGCCCGTGATGCAGCCAGTTAGATGCAGACTTCTTGCATATGACCAGGTGTTGTGAGAAGCTGCACACCTTTTGGCAAGCAGTACTGTCCAAGATTAATTCTACCCTGGGGCGTACACTTGATTTAACAGTGGAGGTCTGCTTACTTGGACTCTTTCCCCGACCACCTAAACGCAAGGTGGGAAATAGGTTTATAGACTCTGCCTTGGCCAAAACACGAATTGTGGTGATGTGGAAATTAGCTACAGGGCCACAGATTAATACTTGGAGCAAGGAGGTGACCAAATGGGCTGGATCCGGGGGTAGAGCGCTGCATAGGGAAGAGATGAAGGGCCCGCGCCAGCATCCAATCGCTGACCTTTGGAAAGATTCCCTATTTGTTTGGGAACACCCGAGTCGTTCCAATAGTGTAGACGAGGACAGTGGTACTTCCACGGACTGAAGCATGGAGATCATTGGGGCCTGCCTTAGGCCAACCTCGGTAGACCTGGAGGGTGATTGAGATTCCCTTTCCATCCACCCCTGCACCCCCTCCTCCCCCCCTGCACCAGGACTCGGAACACATAGATACGACAGGCGCGGCTACGGGCCTGGCGCCTTGACCTACACTATAGAAGAGTACTCTCCACCTACACAACGCCTCCCGAACACTCCTCTATTCCCCACTCAAGCACCAGTTAAGTTAAATGGTTCACACACCAATAGTTTTCTATGTTATTCCCTTCCTTACACGATTACTAGATGGCAGTACAACACTTCCCGTCTGACCGTAACTGCCCCAGAGAAAGGGGCGACACGTAATTTCCCATATGGAACACCACAATGGAAGCACAAAATAATGCAACAATCTGATTCACTGAGCGAAGTGGGAATGATTCATTAGTCATTGAATAGATATTGTGTATCCGCCCCTTGACGGATATTAGAGGCGCTAACATTGCCGGGCGACCCCTCTGAAATCTGTATGTGTCAAAGATGTGATACCAAATGTAACCTAATCATAATGCAGTGTAATATATGTTAACAAAATGCCAATAAAGATAATGTAAAAAAACATAAAAGCTTTTACTTTAAACCTGTAGAAAATGGTGTACAGAGTTCTGGATGAGCTTTAAGCATGCATAATATTGGCTGCCGTGCCTTGCAATAAAATGGAGATTTTCCACTGTTTTAATGGGAAGAAAATCATGATTCTATTAAAGACACGGAGGCTAATATCCCTGCCTGTGATTACCCAACCCTTTTTATGTGTTTGATTTTTTGCTCCCTAATAACTTTACACCCGTTTGACGAATCGCCACAATGCTTCACTGACCTATAGCATTTTCTACATTTTGTGATGTACATTTTTGTGATGAATCTTTAAAGGAGTGCAAAGATAAAAGGTGGGGTCATAAAACTTTTTCGACCAATGCATTTTCCATTGACTTTTGTATTCAACTTAGAAATTTGACAGAATTATACACTATCGTGGGCAGATGATCCTTTGTGGTTACTGGAGGTAAGTAGGGTAAGTATTTTAAGTTAGAAGGCATTTAAACTTGGTGATATCTGTGACCGCTGTACTTTCTTGGAATTTCGCGAAATTTCATCAGCCGACTGCAGTACATGGTGATGACAAGTCGTCATCTGGTTGAATGACTGCCTTTATAATAGTTTAAGGCAGCCATGTTGTTTTAAAGCCACTTTGCCAGTGTTCTGGCTTCGGGCCTTCTATATAGGTTTTATAATTTTTTCCTACCTATTACCACTTTAGTAGAGTTGTAATGGGGTGTGTAAAAAAAAAAAAAAATTACGTTTTTTTATATATATCAAAAAATTGTTGCGCCGCGGTGCTACCCAAGTACCGCAATATTTACAAAAACACTAATGCATTTCAAAAACAATTTGGAACATTTAATTCTGCAAAAAATTTACATGGTGCTGCGGAAATAACTTAAAAAAAAATAACATAACCGCGCAACTTTAAAAAAACTATATAAAGCAGTTCCTAATAAAAAAAATATATATTGAGCGCAGTGCTCCATATACTTAAGAATATGTACAATAAATAAATACATTACCCTACCTAATACCACTTTGGCAAAGTGGGAATAGGTAGGGAACTACAATAAAACCTACTGCTTACTAAATCTAAAGGCTGAACAAAGGCTAAATGTAGTAAAAACAATATGGCTGCATTTTCTAAAAAACGCCATTGCCCTATATACTGGCTTGTCATCGTCTTGTACCACGTAGCCCAAAATATAACGAAGGCTTAGCTATAATATTGTAATGCACAACTGTTGTGTCACAAATGATGCCGTGTGGGCAATGCAATACTTAAGTCAGATTTACAAAGAAGCGCAAGGCCACCATTTGTGGTCCTGAGTTGATTGGTAAATCTGATGATGCGCAAGGAAGCACAATTTGCTATTTTACACACCATAATCTACATTGCTGCTAAATTTCACACACATTCATACGCCATGCCACTACACACCACTCCACTCTACAGCATTCCAGTATATGCCACAGCAGTGTACGCCACTCCACACTATTCCTCTCTACGCCTCTCTATTCAGACCTACTCTATGCCTCTCCACTCTACGCCTCTCCACTCTACACCATTTCACTGTACGCCGCTCCACTCTACGCTATTCCAGCACTCCAATGTATGCTAGTCCACTGTATTCCACGCCACTGTTCACTACTCCACACCACTTTTCTACACTATTCCATTGGACGCCACTCCAATGTATGCTATTATACTCTAACCCACATTGTTCACCACTCAAGTCTACAGCGCTCTGCTGTATGCTACTCCAATATTCCCTAATGCACTCTACGCCACTCCACTGTACAACACTCTACCCCACTTACACTGTACATAATTCCCCTGTGTGCCACATCGAGTCTCTATCACTCCACTGCACGCTACTCCACTATACCCGGTTCCACTCCACTATACCCGGTTCCACTCCACTATACCCTGTTCCACTCTGTGCCACATCCACTATACCCTGTTCCACCCTGTGCCACTCCACTATACCCTGTTCCACTCTGTGCCACTGCACAATACCCTGTTCCACTCTATGCCACTGCACTATACCCTGTTCCACTCTGTGCCACTCCACTATACCCTGTTCCACTCTGTGCCACTCCACTATACCCTGTTCCACTCTGTGCCACTCCACTATACCCTGTTCCACTCTGTGCCACTCCACTATACCCTGTTCCACTCTGTGCCACTCCACTATACCCTGTTCCACTCTGCCACTCCACTATACCCTGTTCCACTCTGTGCCACTCCACTATACCCTGTTCCACTCTGTGCCATTCCACTATACCCTGTTCCACTCTGTGCCACTCCACTATACCCTGTTCCACTCCGTGCCACTTCATGCACATGGCCTTCTGCATGGTAGTAATCTTCACAGCGGCCCACCGGCATATGAGGTCACAGATTTCACTCCACAAGCCGGCTACGGCTTGACCTGTCCCCTTCTCTGTCCTTCCTCCAGTAGCATGTCACAGCTGGAGTCACTGCAAATCTGATAGCCCCACTTCAGTCCATGGGCGTGACTAGAGGTTCACAACTGGACGTCAGCCACAGTGATATGAGCTTCAAAAGGTTACCCCGGGGGCCCAGTCGTACTCTTTGAGTCTCTTATCTGCCCCCATCTCCTTCCGAAGAAGTTTCCAAGCTCCTTTCCAGTGACCTCTTCTGAATCAAAGAGCACCCATTTGAAGTCTACTGGAGACCGTGGCTCTCCCTTCCTCCAGTGTGTCCCACCCAGATCACTGGACTGTAGGAAAGTGCCCCTTTTTGACATGGTCACCCCTCACTTTTTGTCGGGTATCTGATGCAATTTCGACAGAAGTGGACTGGGTTGCTGCTATACAGGTCCCCAGTGCCAGATCTTTCCCTAAAATTGTTCCCCCAATTGGCAATACCTTTAGCACCCCCTGTAAGTCTCTAGTAAATCATACCCTTCGTACCTATGGCAAGGAGACTAAAGGGGGTCCTTAAGGGCTACAGCATGTAATGTGCCACCCTAAGGGACCCCTCAGCACCAACATGCAAACTGCCATTGCAGACTGTGTGCCATGGTGTGGAGAAAAGTGAAGACCCGACGTGCAGGAATGTGTGCCATTCCTGCAGACACTGCATGCAGGTTAGGTAAGTCACCCCTATAAAAGATCTTACAGCCGTAAGGCAGGGTGCACTGTAGCATGTGTGTGGACATATCTGCATGAGTAATCCACAAATCTGTCCGGGGAAATTCCTCTACCTCCTTATGCTCCTCCAGTCCGTCCTGGGTCTCCCAATATGGAACCCAAAATCTTCCATGTATCTTACTGTTAATAAGCGCACATACACCCAGCGCATGCATATTGCAAACACACGCTGCACATCACTACATACTGACTTTTTTGTTTTTTATAATTACATTATTTGCTTCAGTGTCGCATATCCATTGACTTATGACAATAGGAATGTTGCATGTATTTTATCCTGACATCAAAAAGAACAAGGTGGTACATAAAGGCCCTGCCTTTGTCTCCACCAATGTGGACCTTTTCTAACACAGGTAACAGATGTGATATGTCATTTTAAAGAAAAAAAGCAAAAACAGCACTTCTTAACAAACTGGAGTAAACAAAATGTATGCATTTTCTGCTCACCCCTCCAATCCTTCCCTCACCAGGCTCAATTAGTCTGTTTGACCCCACATCAAAATGTCCCCAGCAGTAGCAACCTCACTAGTGCTACATACTGACTTGATGTAAGCCATCAGCGAATGTTTTTCTTTTTTTTTGCCGCATAGTTTAAATAACTGTTCTGTAATTTCATCTTTTGTTCCATACAATCCTACTAGCCCTTATAATAACTAGTTGTAGGATGGTTTGTGAACGGTCATTAAAACGATAAAATCCATATTTTACCAATATCTGTGAAATTTCATACATTGCAATGTTCCTTGTGAAATGTAGGTATTATACCACTGCATTTTCTGCAATAAAAGCAAGCAAACATCGAATATACATCTAGTGTCTTTATATATCATATTGCTTATATTGAACTTAAAACCACTTACATGAGTTGTAAATGGCATGCAGACTGGAATCTGTGTGAAGCTTAATTGATGTTCTGTCAGACTCTGATAAAGGTGGTCATTATACTGTTTGATATATTAAGACTAGGAAGCTGAATATTTGAGTATTGTGAACCTGCAGGATACCATTCTTGCCTGGTCCTACAAATAATTGAATCCCTGTCCTTACCTCCTACATTTACTTCGTCATTTTGTAACTCAGGCATTTGTTTCCAACCTCTTAAAATGTGTCAAGAAATGTAATTAAGTTAAATATTTTATACTGTTTTTATTTTAATTTCTGAGAAGCGGTTTAATTTTTACCTTCTTTTCCAGTTGAAAAATGAAGTGAAACTATTAGACGACCTTAAGCTGGAAAATCTGCAGCACCTTATAAATGAAATTCGAACTGAATTGATGTCCTACTGGGATAAGTGCTTCTACAATGATGAGCAGAGGAAAGCCTTTTCACCTTTGAATGACTGTATGTGATTTTATTTATTATCCTAATGCTCTCCTTGTTCTATCATTACATTCCTTTGGCTTCACACTGCACATCTGTTCAGACAGTGTCCAACTTTATCTTTTTGTTATGTTTCTCATCAACTAAACATATGTTGTTCAATTGTTGACATTGATGAATCTGATTGGGCCAAATATTCCTTTGGAATGCGTTAGTTCTGACAAATGGTGTTTTAAATAAGCTTTCATAAATAATCTTCAACTACAGGGTCTTGTGAAAGGTTTTCCCACTTCCTGCTTAACTTGAGACAACTGGACCATAAAACATTGGGCCCGTTGTGGTCAGTATTGTGCTTTTATGGTTTAGGACCAGTTTTTTTTTTTTTTTTTTTCTGGTTCCAGAAAAGAAAATTGGACATGGGTGCTAGCTCACATGGTATTTCCTGGCTCCACATTCTGGAACGCTACTTTTACCTGTTTAAGGAGAAGCTCAAGATGCTGTGCGTGGCTCAGATGCTTTGGCGCTCAAAGCATGATGACTGGATGGTGTCTCTTGACTTGCAGGATGTGTATTTTCACATACCGTTCCTGCAGTTGCACTGGAGGTTCCCACTGTCCGTGGTAGGTTCCCACTGTCCGTGGTAGGTTCCCACTGTCCGTGGTAGGTTCCCACTGTCCGTGGTAGGTTCCCACTGTCCGTGGTAGGTTCCCACTGTCCGTGGTAGGTTCCCACTGTCCGTGGTAGGTACTACCTACTACCAGATTGCTTTAATCCCATTTAGACTAACCTAGGCACCAATGGCTTCTGGCAAAGTAATCTCAATGTGTCCGTACCGAGGCAGTTGGCTGCGCAAGACATGCTAACTGCTTCTGGTGTCTGACCACCTAAATGCCATAGCATTTCTGCTCTTTAACTTGAGCTTTTCCATTAATCTGCTTAAGTCACACCAGAAGCTCTGCCAGTGTCTCCTCTTCATAGGGTCAGTATTGGACACTACTCCGGGCTATTCTGTACAGTTTTATGATTTCAGTGTTTAAGGAAGGAGCCAGAGTTTAAGCGTTAATGGTTCTCGGTTTTCTACTTCGTCTGGCTACCTGTATCCTACTGGCCACTCATGCATGCTGGCCCGTGAGAGCTTTCCAGTGGTGTCTCCACCTGCAGTGTTTTCAGCATGGGGGTCAATCCTATGGACTAGGATCTCTTAGGCACACTGCGTTAGACCTTCTCCGGTGCTCGATAGGAACCTGGCTCGAGGGAATTCCTTTTGCCCAGCTCCAACAATGGCCTCATAGTATTAAGACCCCTTCAACCCTAGTGTAGGGTATGCATAAGGAAAAAATGGAGATTCCGAGGCCTTTAGTTTATGGCTGAACAAAAACTCCCATTGATCAGAAATCCTTTACGGCTGGGTAAATCGCACTTAATGGCAGCTTGGTTCAGATTTTGACAGACCAAATTGTGGTATGCGAACATACATGGAGGCGTTGAGTCTCATCTTCTCTGCTTGGCAGCTCTGAGCCTCTGTGCCTGGGCCAAGTTGCATGGAATCTAGCTAATTGACAATCATGTGGTAGCGTCCCTGAATATGAGCAGACACCCTTAGTCTGTCGTTTTGCCCGCCACGCGTGGCACCTCCCCTGGAAGTTGTTCAGAGCATCTTTGCCCTGTGGGTTAAACTTCAGGTGGACCTCTTCTCCATTCCAGAGTATCTCTATTGCCCCAAGTTATGTGCCTCCAGTTTTCATTGCGGTATCCTTGAGGGGTGTGTTTCAGTTTTCATGGAGTTACCCGATTCACTACACATTTATTTCATACCCTGATTCTTTGGTTGTTGACGGCCGCGGCTCGTGCAGGTAGGAGGGGTAGGGGGGTGGGGCCGGGTGGAGGGGGAATTTCGACAGACGACCACGAGGGAAAATTATTTATTTAATTTTCCCTCGTGGTCGTCTGTCGAAATTCCCAAACCCCGCCCTACCGCTCATACCTGCACGAGCCGTGGCTGGTTGTTGAGGAAATTGCACAGCAGCCTGGCTCAAGTCATCCTGTTTGCTCTGAGCAACTTTAGAAAGGTGTGGTATGCAGACCTCCATACACTCTAGCAGTCGCCCACTCTTGCAGTCAGAAGAGCAGGTTCTGCACCCCAACCTCCAAAGCCTCGCTCTTCATGCCTGGAGATTGAGCAGGAACAGCTAACCTCTTTTCCTTTGCTGCCAGAAGTCGTTGACATTATCCAGTCATGTATTGTTACTCCAGTATTGGAACTTTCATAGATTCACATTCTTGAATCATTCCCCGTCGTCGAGATGGGAGTCCCCGGTACATCAAAAAAGCAATGATAAACCAATACAAAGCAGAAACTAGGCCTAGGCCCTTTTCAGTTTTGTAACCCATATCTCGTTTGTAAAAGACCAAAAGTAATTCTTGAACCAATCAGGAACCTTCACCCTCTAGAACACTCCTGAGAGAACCTTAGACCTTCAGATTTTCTACCGCACGTTGTGCTAGGGAGTCTCCTCTGAGCTCTGCTCAGTTTTGTCTTATTAATGAATTTAGAAAGATTTCTTGGCTTCATTTCAACATTCCACATCTACAGGATTCTTCAGTGCTGGTTTGTCAACATTCTTGCATAATTGTCAGAAAAGGAAAAAAGGTCTTTTTAGAGCCTGTGCTACCTGCTCAAAGAAAAGGATTTATACAGATGACCCACATGAAGACTGTATTTATTGCCTTTATCCCAACCATAAGGCAAAGGAATGCAAGGTATGTCGTACCTTTTCTAATAAAACCTTAAGAGATCGTATGGGGCGCCTTCTTATATGGCTTCAGAAACTCAAAGCCAGAAAAGAGGTGATTTCAAGTGAGGACAGTGATCAGGCATCCTCTTCTTCGTCCAGGAGGTCCCATAAGAGATCACCTCACACCCATTCATCTGGTGAGCGCCCAGGAAAGGCCCTTAAAAAGACCTCATGGGTCGCATGGGCGCAGTCCCTCAATCTCCTCAACATGAAAAGGAGAGGAAGGGACATTCTTCGGGGGATAAACAACCAAAAAAGGCGAGTTCTGAGCTGCCTAATACACCCCCTCAAGTCAGGCACTCCTTCAAAAAGCCTTCTTCGGTGCGTCCTGAAGGAAAGACGTCGACAAAAACCATCTGTTGTCGACGAAGGTTGAAGTTCGCCTTTCAAAGTGTTGGGGGCTAAGTCGTCTAAGGTTTTGTCACCGTTGAGTATGATGTCGACACCGGTATCGTCTGACGATTAAGACAACCTCGACGACGGTAACTACAACCTAGACGGCGGTTATACCATCGCCGATGGTTTCCAAATCACCGCCAACGGCGGCTGCTTCGACAATGGTGTCGTCTCGATCTCGTTGGCAATTGTCGACGAGGGAAAAAACACTGGATAAAACAGAAAAAACTAGAACAAGGAAAATTAGACCGGAAATTACCTCACCTAGCAAGGTTACACCTTTCTTGCCTTATCACCTGTTGGAAGAGCAGGATTCTGAGGAAGAAGATGGGCCCTTTGGCTACGCGAGTAGCCCGTCCCAGCTGCACTTTAAGTGTCAGGAGGATGATTTTGAGGAATATGGAGAATATCAAGACTATACTCAACAATACCATCAGGATTATCAAGAGGAGGTAGTTTGCATGCCTTCTTCTTTTTTTAACGGACCTACAATTCATGTTGGCTGACTACAGGAAGAGATTTCCCCCAACTCCTGTACCTCAGGAAATACCATCATTAGTTCCTCGTCCACGTTCTATTTCGTCTACTCCAAAGAGGGTTCAAACTATACTGGCGGAACCTCTACAGAAATCACCTCCATCAGTCCCTCTACAGGATCCGGGAACTACGGATGATGATCAGGGAGAGCTTGGAGATCCACATAGTGGGGCGACTACCTCATTCCCATGCCTTCTCCTTCTCCGGTGCCCGTTGACTCCCCACCAGAGGATATTGGTGGGTTTCATAACTTGTTAGAGAGCTGCAAAGAGATTTGATCTACCAATGCCGGCTACCCAAACGGACTGTTTTTTATATGATTTTAAAGAGCCCTTTAGGAAATCAGTGAGGGCTATTCCCATTATAGTCATGTATGGGAGGAAGAACTCAAGGTCATGAAAACACCAGCGACCGTGACACCAGTGCTATCCAGGTTGGAGAAGAAATTAAAGGCCCCAGAGGATGCTCCAGCCTGTTTGGTGGGCCATCCCAAACCGGATTCGGTAATCTCTCAGCCAGCTCAGCGAAAATCCAAAAACCCATCAGCACCACAACGCCGACGACGGACGTGGAGTCGACCGCCGCCACCTAACGACACGCAGGTGTACTGCTACAGAAAAATTCTCCAGATCCAGTCTGACTCCTGAGGGTAATTCTATCTATATCAGTAAGGAATCTATAACTATATACTTCTCTTACTGATGCATCGTTACTGAAGGTAAGTAACTTGTTCTTCATTACTCTGTATGTCCTACCCATTCATGCTCTACCGCCAGTGTAACCCACAACCAGCTGTGGCTATTACAACAGATAGTTGGCGAACGCTCCCACCACAGCCGCAAGCACCTAAGATTTCCAAAGACTGAGGGTCAAGCGGGTCAAAAAGCAGGCTGGTGGTCAAGCACAGCCCCATGCCGCTCAGCACACTTGGGCGTTTGCTTGTAGTCGCCTCTCAGCAGATTCTTTGGCACTTCACCATTGGTCCATCTGCACTGCTAGCAGAGGGGTAGCCACTCCCTGCCTTCCCAGGGTATATTAATCAGCTAGGGGACAGTCAGCGGGGCACTCACAATCCTAGTGATGCCGCAGCAAGATCAGGCCTCAGCAGCATGGTGGCTCCCCACGTTGTGTGACCAGAGCACCGCCTGGTCACCCCAGCACGATCTAGAGCAAACTGCCTCCAGAGTTTGGTCCTCTGAGTGCAGGAAGCACCCACAATATGCCTCACCACCCGGTATACCACTATAGATGGCAAATAAGGGTGGGTTCTGGGTCTTGAGTCGGGGAGCTCTCGAATCCTACTGCTGCTATCTTTTGCAGTTAACCGCACCCCATCAGTAATGTGGTGCCCATGCACTTGTATCTCACCACACTTCCTTCCACTCAAGCAGAATTGGGATTGTGGACACTCAGTCATTTTTATTTATTGGGTACATGGGCACAACCCCAACCTGAAAGATTCATATCTGCTTGCAATGTTCGAAGGCTTGCCCGAAAGTGTTTTGTGGATTGATTGGGCATTGTGCTCACTGCGTAATGTGGTTCTTTCCCTCTGGGTTAAAATGATCATCACCATGATAGTCGAGCTGAATGTCGGATCTTTTAATAAGAAGGGTCTTTTTTTATGAAGGGAATTCTACTTTTTAAAGGTATTCGAATTGTTTATTATATTTGCATTCCCTAAGATGGAATTAATTAAAAATAAAGAAACTCTGTAGTGAACAAAGGCACATCCACAGCATGCTATAGAGCCACATTAATGGGTAACCCAAATGGTTTTCTGATGTTTCATCGAGATGGGCTGCACCAGTGACTGTGTAGAAGTATTGAGGCTGTCCTGCTGCACAGTATCAACGGCAGAGGAATAATATGACAGTTTTCTTTAGAGCTCTATGTATTGACAACTACAATCCCAATACAAAGTCTTACATATCATGGCCGTACAATGTGAAAAGTTTGTTATAGTCAGTCAGACCGAAGGCAGGTGAAAAGGATAGTGCTCGTTTCAAAAAGACAAATGCATGCTCTGCCTTCATGGAGCAAAAGAAATGTTTCGGATACATCCAACTGCAGATTCATCACCTTGTGAATGCCCCCAGGAACCAGATAATTCAGAATTATTTTTTCAGCATTGGGTCTGCATGCCAGCAGGCTGTCAATTGGCTCTGTGATGACTGTCCTATCCCATAAGTGCCACCATATGTGCTGACATCAGTTCTTTGGTTTCTGTACCTTTTGACAGACCCGATGCTAGCTCCTATAACTTATCAGTTGATGAGTCTTTTTCTTTACAGATTTTTCCATTGTGCAACAGAAATGTCCCCTCTTAAAACCAAAGGCTTCAAACCTTGTAGGGATTCTCTCAAACAGATGTTTGTGACGGATCCCCATCAGGTGTTTCTCTGGTGTCTAGAGTTGGGTCATGGCTCCAAGTTGTGCAGGGAGTGTGCCCTAATGAATATGAAAACACTGATCAGAAATCACTAAATCAAGAAAAGGTGCTCCAGTTCAAAGCTCTTGCGGCTTGTCCTGCGACAAGTTCTAGGTGAACTCCAAGTCTTCAGGAATCTCCAAATCAAAGAGCAAAACAGACGTCGTCCAAGCAGGCCTCGATACAGCCTCAGCTCTCCTTCTGAAATGTCGCAAGAATGTTGAGGTGCCAATCTGTCTTGTTCCTGGTTTCTTTCTGAGGAACAAATTCTGCAGCTTGATTCAATGCACCAAATTCAGGTGTTTAAGGAGGCCATGCTTTTGCATCTGTAGGACCTTACCACCTGCCTCTGGTATGCCTTTGGGCCTCACGGAGCCCTCCAGCTGGCTTTCTGCCAGCGGGCACGCCCGTGTACTGGCTGTGCCTTCTGCACCCGCTGCGGGTCCAGCTCAAATTCTTGAATAGATTGCATGCTCTTCAATCCTGCTGCTTTGACACCCATGACGGAGAAGGATGCTGAGCCAATAGTTCTGTCCAACTCAAACCAAATTAACCCCAACCTCGAACAAAGCTGAACAAGTTCAGGTCCTGTGTGCTGTGCTCCTATTCCTTCTGATTCAGACCAGACAATCCCTTTGCCAAGAGGCTGCCTTTCACTACTTCAGCAACTCTTTGGGTCGTACTCTGATCAGAGCCAACCTGCATTCGGTGTTGATTGTTATAGCCATGGGGGATAGCCATATTTACAATTGCCTTTTATTGAGGTGAAGACTAATTTACTTAGAGGTTCTATAACCTGGACACATCTGCAGGACCTCTTTCCTTTTAACTGGTCATCCATGGACACCCTCATGATCAGTTGGCCAAAACCATGTTCTGTTAAGATTCGTGGCCTATCGTCATAAAGCAGCTCCTGGTGATCCTGCCTTCCTTGTGCAGCACTCTACTCCAGAGATCCTGGTGGTACAAGCCTCCATTAGGAGGATCAATCCTTATTACGGTCGTACAAACCCGGCCAGATAGGGAGTGGAAGAGAATAGATGTGTTTGGAAAAAGCAGGTTTTCTTTGGCCAGCCTTGTCCTTAAATCTGTCAACATCAGCTGGTTGTTGGAACAGTACTCCTATGTTTTATGGGTTTTTGTAGCTGAAATTTCACCAGCGGTCCTACAGGCGTTTAGAGACAATTTGGCTCAGACCCTTCAAAATGGTCCGGATGCAGCAAAATAAGTCATTTCTTTGGAACTGGAAGCTACTGACTGGTTGTGCAGGGCAGTCTGTAACAGCATGGTTCTTCCGTGTCACACATAGATGATTTCCACAGGCTTCTTTGGTGACGTTCAGGTGTCACTAATGAACATGACTTTTGACAGCACCTGCCACTTTGGAGATTAGGTGCTTTGGAACACTTCAAAGAAAGTAGGATTACAGTGCTCTTCCTCAGCCTTTGAGCCCATGCAGGCATAGCCCCATCAGTTTCTTAACCCCACCCAGAGCTGACCGTGGTGACTGACACATGGTTGGGTGGGGAGGTCTTCTGAGAGAGGTGGAGACTCTGGTCTCTGGTGGAGACCTGCTTCTACATCAATCCATTAGAGTTCATGTTTTATTCGCTTGGATACTGTCCACCAAAAGGTGGTTTGTCCACGTGTTCAATTACGACACCACTGCCGTGCGATACTACAGTAAGCAGGTGTAGGAGGCTGGATTAGTATATGGGGCACACTTATTCAAGTGGTGCACCTTGCACTAATCCAGGCAACCCTATGGTGATTTTAGTGGTCTTTGATAACCACAGAGCTTTCGAAGTGGTAGATGTGGTGAGCAGCCTTTAGGCTTATCTTGAAGGAGTGTTAAACAGCTTGTTTTACCAGTTTAATCTTATAGTGTAAGTTAAATGAAAAAGAACCGCACCGTATTTATATAAAAATATTTCTATTTATCACACAACACTCACTAACAAATTGGTATATCACCTACCTGGAGATTTCAACACTATACTCGAGAATACTTCAAATGCAATCAGGTAAGTAGCACAAAATACAGTGGTCTCCAGGGGAGACCAAACCATAGATTAAAGTGGAATGTGAAGTGCAAAAGAGGACGGGACTTGGACCATAAGACCCAGAGGAGCCGGGAACACAAGGAACCACCCAAGTTAAGTACCCAGGAACCCCACAGAAGCTGTGTGCAGAGTGGGACCACAGCTGTTTGCCCAATGGAAGCCAATGGAGAAGTTGTGGTTGCAGTTTTGCAGAAGCAGGACCCTTCCCAGACGACCCCGAAGAATTCCCTTAGACAACGGAAGGTTGGAGAGCCACCTCACCCGTTGCCCCAGGAACCAGGTTACCTACACCAGGGAAACAAGGTGCATAAGGGTGGAGAGACGTCGGAAACCTACGTAAACCACAATGGAAGACTTAGAAGAAAATGCCTCTGGAGAAGATGGTGAGGAAGTCTGGAGGAATCCAAGGGTGGATTCTGAAAGTAAAGACCCTGCAAGCAGAGGGGACAAAGTCTATGCCACTCGGAGGTGACCAGGAGGCACGAAGACACAATGAACACCAATGTCTGGAGGCTCTGAAGAGTCGACTGTGACCTTGTTGCAGAAGCTGTGAGATCCAGGCAACGCTGAGGAAGACCAGGAGCCGTGCACAAACTGTCCCACATCTGATGTGTGTGACTAGGTAGTTGGTGTCCGGCAGGAGCATCAACAAGCCTTTGTAGTTGCAACTGGTGTAGAAAACGAAGGAGCAGCGTTAAGACGAGCAATGTCCGAAGGGCTCGCCAACAGCAGGAGAGTCGGAGCAGGCTCTGAGCAAGCAGGGGTGCCCACTGAAGCAGTAGAAGACCCTCAGGAGGACCCGTAGGCCAAAGGCACAGGAGTTGCAAGAGGGCCTCGAGCAGACCCCCAAAGATGAAGGCCCATGCTGCAGAGGATGTGGTGAGGACAATTATCTTGGAGGGAAGAGATGCTGGAACTTCTTGTAGCCCGAAGATCTCTAGAGTGCAAAGCCAACAAGCCTTGGCAGCGACAAGTCTATGCGAAGCACAGGGGTTCGATCCCAGCGGTTCAGACCAGGGGTACTGGCCTCAAAATTGCAGAGGACCGGTCGGGCCTCGAGGGAGTTGCAGAACCACAACCTGTTGCTGAGCCACGGGTGGACAGTAGGACGACAGGAGCATCAGACCAGTCAGCTTCGTTGCGGTGCCTGCAGATGCAGGGGAGTGGCTCCATCACTCCAAGCGAGATTACTTCGGGTGTCCTTGATGCCCACAGGTCTGTTGAAGAGCCTGGAAGAAACACAGACTAAGATGACTTGAAGAACAGCAAGACCAGCAGCAGGAGTCTTCCTTGGTGCAGTCTCTGTTCCAGTCGAAGTCCAAGTGTCCAGTCGGTCGAAGTGAGTCGTAGTTTCAAGTTTGAGTCTTGTCCCACGACGAATCTGATGACCCACCAACAGGTAAGCCCTTAAGTACCCTAAGGAAAGGGCTGGAACAACTTGTTGGTCCCTCCTAGAGGAGGGGCTGGACAGAGGGGAGGATACTCCCATGTCCTTTGTCCAGTTTCGCGCCAGAGAAGGAGCCAAGGGCTCCCTTAACTGGCTTAAACTAGAGTATGCAAGGAGTGCATCAAATGTGCCCTTCAAAGCAGTCTCGTGTTGCTGACGAGCACCCCCACCCCAAACCAATAAACTTATGTCCTGTCTGGGAGGTGGTCACAACTCCCTGTGACAGGAAACCTATTGTTCTACCTTTCCCTGTCCAAGCTTTTCTCTGCAGCAGGAGGGCAGAATCGTGACTGGTCGGCAACAGCACCAGCTTGCTGTCAGACCCTGAAAGGCTGTTACTGGGAGTTCGGGGCGGGGGACGGGGGGGTACCCCAAAGGTGCCCCCTCAGTACATGGGATCATACTTCCAACACTAGAATCGGGGTTGAGGTATGATTCTAACGTGTTTGATATCAAATGACCGGTTTCGGTGCAGCCACTATATAGCTAAACATTTCGTAATGACTGATGCCCACTGAATGTATGAAAATGGCTGACCGCGCTAACAAAGCCTGGAGAATCGACCCTGGGGTATGTAGGGGTGTCCTGCTCATGCAGGGGCACCCTCGTACTTATAACCAAGCTCCCTGCTCTCAGGACTGAAGCACCTGCCATAGGGGTGGCTGACAGGTTTTAAGTGCCTCAGATATAAGGAAACTTGTATCTGTCGTGAGAGGTGCAAGCCCAACTCACTCAGGCTGAAATGGCAGTCCTTTAGTCACAGTTTAAGTGTCCTCCCATGGGTGGCACAATACATGCTGCAGCCCATGGGAGATCCTTGGTGGACCCAGGCTCTGGGTACCTTAGTACCATATACTATAGACTTATAGGGTACACCAGTAGCCAATTGTGGAGGTACGAAAGTCCTTGCGGTGTTAATTTACTGTGAGAAAGCCCAGTGAGTGGGGTCCTGATTAGCAGGATCAGTCAACTAGATCAAAAACACCCTGACACCTGGCAAAAAAGTGAGTAACAATGCTTACCTTCCTACAGCAGGACTGAGTTGGGTCCTGTCCAAGTAGACCCTGCTCCTCTGGAGCTGAAAGTTGACAGAGTTGAAAAGTTCTGAACCCCAGGGTGGGCGAAAGTAGTTGGTGATGCCTAGCGATTCACTAATGGCACCTACAACTGGAATTTGCACAGTGTCTTCCAGTAATAGAGAGTACTCTGGTTTGATCTCTTCGCCACCGATGAGAACGCATAGTGTCAGATCTTGCATGTTGGAGTTCCCAAGAATGCTCTTCCTTATAGGGGTATTCTGCCTAGACTGGCCTACGGGGCTCCTGTACGCCTTCTTCCACTAATACTCCTGCCCTGGGTTCTGAAGATGATCAGGAACGACCTGACCCAAGCAATCTTAGTGGCTCCGTATTCGGGCTATGAAAGTGTGTGCCCCGAGCTTCTGGCTATGAACATCTGTCCTCCGATTATGTTGGCACTTTTGGGAGGATCGTCTGTTGCAGGAGGAGTGCAGGTACCTGGGCCTGGGAAACCTACACCTCCGTGCATGGAGGATTAGAGGCAACCGTTGACTGCCAGGTATTGATCTACAAAATCTTTTTACTCTGGTGTAAGTTTGTGACCTGGTTTAGTTTCCGTCGTTCAGAACCATTGCAAGCAAAGCTGCCAGATATTCTGATTTTTGTATTGTCTTGAGTCCACCAAAGACTTTCCGTGGGTACATTTAAAGGTTACTTGCCAGCCCTTTCGGCCTTTTTGCTTTTACCAGACCAACGATTCATGTTTAAATGATCTGTTGTGATGCTTTTCCTTAATTTTGTCTAAATGTTCCCACCGAAACATTTTGAAATGCCACAGTTGGACTTCAATTTGGTTCTCATTTTTTTTCATTTATGTACCCCTTTTGCGCAGATACACAGCTGTCCATTTTGACTCTCAGAAGTCTTTCTCATAGTAATTACTTCAGCTTGTAGTGTGAGTGAGCAGTAAGCTGTCCATTCTCTCTCACACGTTCAGTACTCCACCTTTTTCCCCGATGAACTGGTATTGTGGACCAGTGCGACATTCCTGCTTAAGATTCCTTTTCATGTCTGACAATCCAACTTGGCTTTTTTAAAATTATTTTGTTACTACAGCACACCCTTTTAAAGACGAGATATTTCATCACTTGGACCCCTAAAGGACCCTCAGCTTTTACATCTGTCATAACTAGGACTATCTGGTGGATGATCAATGTGTGTGGTTTGCTGTGGCAAAGAAGGGTAAGGCAGTGCAGTAGTAGTCTGTATTAAGATCTGCGCATTAGCCCAAAGTCACCCCTGGAGGGTCTGAGAGCTTGTTTGACTAGAGCCAATTCTGCTACCACTGCGTAGGCACATGCAGTATCTGTATTGGCCATCTGACTGTCTGCAAAGTGGGCGTCCATTCATACGTTACTGAAGTACTACTGCTTTGATAGCCCGGTCCAGCGGGAGCAGCACTTTACCCATTCAGACCTGCAGGACTTTTTGGTTTGAATCATTTCACATACCCACCAAGGTAGGAGGTACTGCTTCGGTATCTATTCATAAGGTGAGGAAATGTGGTTAGAAGTATCAATCAGAAGAACAAGTTGCTTACCTTCGCTAATGCTCTTTTCTCTATTTAACGCTCGGCACTGTATCTAACCTAAGATACCTCATTGTCTTCCCATCCCACCCCTCTGTGAAATGGACACTTTTGCAGCGTGAATCTTTTCTGGATTCACTATGCTGTGCATTATTCCGCCATCTAGTGGTTTGGTCCGGAATTGTAGTTTTTTTTTTTTTTTTTTTTTGCTGTTGGGTGTCGACGATGTAGTACCATTTGGTGCCCTTCTGTGATGTCGACGGGCTTCCTCCGGAAGCTCCCACCTTTTGGTAGCCATCTTCAGATTCTTTTTTTCCGCCATTGGGTCTGGATCGATACGGAGAAGCTCCCAAGATTGTAGAGAAGAATCGTGGAAAATCGGAGAAAAATCGATAGAACGGTCTCTTCCACTTTACATCTACGACGACCGTAGTTCGACGAAGGGAAGAAATCAAGAAGTTCGTCGACTATCGGAGAATGCGCATTTAGGGGGCTTCCTGGGCGCGGTAATGGACAAGACGCCGTTAAAGGTCTGGAAGAACTGCCACCACAAATACGCTCAAAAGGATCAGCACCCGAGCCATTCCAGAATAGCCGATCAAGCATTGTGGTATTCTCTTAAGCAGTTTATTGAAGTATTTAATAAAGATCGGTGAGCTGATTTTCAAGGGATCCTTATTTAAGGGCATGATATCCAGTTTTGATCGCAGGGCTGCAAATTGTACAGACATGGAGTCTTTTGTTGAGGCCCGATACACTCAAAACCCACTGATAAATACCCTAGTTCTGCCTGGAATTCGATTCAGATGGGTATTACACTTTGAAGGGATGTATATGGTGGTGATGTAGGGGGGTCCGACCCACAGTGGGACACTGATGTAGATAGTGCCCCATTGCATTTCAATACTGATGAGGTATACAAAGCTATCCTGGCCACAGCTGGAGGGAAAGCGCCAGGCCCGGACGGGGTACCGCCAGATTTGTATAAAGCAGACTCCCTTTCCTGGACCCGGATCTTGACACAAGTGTTTAATGCGGCCTGTTCCAGTGACTTTCCCTCTTTCTGGTCAATGACCACTATTATACCTATCTTCAAAAAGGGCTCGAGGGATGATCCAGCATGTTATCGACCAATTTCTCTCTTAGATTCGGCTGCAAAAATCATGGGGTAAGTGGCCCTGGATCGGCTACCCTCCTGGTAGATAAGTTTAAAATGGTCTCAGATCTACAGTATGGCTTTGGACAGTGGAAAGGGACGCTAGATCAGTGTATCAACCTACATTTGTTGGTGGGAAAATATACAATAGCTAAATAGGGATCCCTGCACATGGCCTTTATGGACCCAACGTCTGCATTCAACCGTGTTAATAGATCTAAGCTATGGTTGATTCTTTTGGAGCTGGGTCTGGAGGTAGATCTAGTGGCTTTTTTACACACTGCCCATAACACCAGGGAAGCTGTCAGATATGTGGATGGTTGTCAGCTTTTTGGGCTGTCAAGAGAGGGGTCAGGCAGGGGCGTATCCTTCCCCCCTACTGTTTACGCTTTACGTGAATAAGCTAGGCGAAATCATCTCCGCTACTAGTAGGGACATGCCGAGAGCTGGCGCTAAACTCATACCTGCACTTCTGTATGCAGATGATGCATTGTTTGCCAGGACAGGGGTAGGACTCCAAAAACATTTAGATGCTTTTATAGATTTTATGGACTCACTTGACTTGGCAACCAATTTTTCCAAATCACATACTATGACCATTGGCACTCAGAAGGCTGTGGGGTGTAAGTTCTTCTGCATGGGGGTTGAACTCACTAAAGTCCAAACCTTCCCCCTATCTGGGTGTGGTGTTTGACGAGAATGGGTTGTGTGTTGCACAGAGAACATAAATGTCCTGGCAAGGGCAGTGGGGGCTACCATGGACTTCGCAAAAGGGCTGGGGACAAAGCCTGTCCTTGCACTGTTAAGTGTATAGGGAAAAATGTATCCCAATGGCCACTTATGGCTGTGATGTGTGGGGGTTTAAGGATGTGAAAGATCTAGAGGTGGTGGAAATTGTTTTCGTAGGCTCCTCGCTGTCCCCTGCTGTATCCCTGCCTTCACGCTGCATGAGGAGCTTGGCGTGAGATACATTTCCGATCACATTGCAGTTGCACCTTTAGTACGATGGCTGAGAATGTGGTCTTCCCCCGTCCCCATCCTGAATCAACTTGTCATAGTGGACTGCATGGGTCTGGAGGGAGCTCTGCGTATTCTATGGTTAAGGTACATATCGGAGCAGACAAGAGGATTAGGTCGCCCCGATTTGTACATGAACCGCTACGACCTACTGATATAAGGAGGATTAAGTCTTTCTGGCCAGGCGGCAGGAGGACAGGGAGGGAGTGGAATTTGTCAAACCCATGGTGAGAAATTACATCACACTTAGCCCATGCCCACAGGCGCACCCCTACCTGTCTCTTGTTAATGTCTATCATCGTTTTCTTCCAACCAGATTCAGATTTAATCAGTCTTCACTGGTTGCTAGCCTTTCCAAAAGGCTTTTTGAAGCGCGGGGAGTCGAGGCCATGTCCATGTGATTTTTCCGACCTGGACACTTTGCACTTTACTCCTTTCTATGATTTCTATGTCTCTTTGCGTAAAAAATACATTCTTCCGCTTTTGAGTTCATGTCAATTTGTCCAAGCAAGGCCAGCATTATTATACCTGCAGATGCTTTCCTCGCCCATGGTTTGTTTTGGAGTTGCTAGCTTCTTTGCAGGCGCTATAAGAATTAGGAAAAAGATGCCTCCTGTCCAGATGAATCTGCACCTTTCCTGATCAAATGTCTAAGAATTTTAACTGATTTTTATAAGATGAATTTTTATAGTTTTTGTTTTTAAGAATGAATCATACTTGTATTTTACCTTTTTAAATATGGTTCTAGGAAATTTACATGTGTAAATTTAATTTGCTGTGTATTTACGGTGCTCTAATGTCTTGTTCTATTAATTGCTCCTGGTGCACTAATTTTTTATTTCTGTGCTTTTATGGCTTTCATTAGCCGAATAAAGAATCTTTTTTACTTTGACTTGGGTATTACACTCATTTAAGGGTTGGATCAACACCTCTGTCAGTCTATACATTCCAGTGAGCGTATGAAACCCTTGATTTATACGGCATGCCAAAAATATATTTGTGCTGATTCTTAGTCTCTTCAATATAACTTCTCATACTTCAGACTTGAATTGAAAAACTGAGGTTATAATCCTGAGTAAATGTTTGCGTTTCTTGATACAGGCATCATGTATTACCATGTTATCTCCTTTACAGCCAACACGTGTTTCACCCTTTTAAAATGGCATGCAAGACTGGTGCTTTATCAAGGCTGAAATAACATAATAACCGGAAGGAAAAAAAAGCAAATCAGGACATCATCCATTTGTCTTGGAAGTTAAATTTGTGCCACACTGAAAAAATAGTCACTGTGGTTAAACATTCCCCACATGCTACTTAACCTTTAAGTATATGATTGAGTGATGTTTTTTTAAATGGTCTTTATTGGACTTTTCAGTAATGAACAAAGAAAGGATGTAGTCTGAAACATGACGGAGAATTAGATCAGCCGTGTCCTATAACAATAAGCACTAAGCCTTTGCAATACAATAGGTCTTGCATTTGCAAGAGTAAGAGCTATTGGCCTTGTAAATGACAATGTGTATTTTATATATTTGAAAACGCTGCACAATAAAGAGTTTCCTGTGATAAGAGAGCATAGCTTCACACGTGCCATAAAAGTTTTTGGACAGTGTACACAGAAACCGGAGGATACTAAAAATAAATCTCTTGCATTGGTTTACGTGGAGTTAATGCAATGTATTGGTGTTATGTTTATTGGCCCTGGGCTTCTGCGTATGCACTTAGTAAACAACTGGTTTATTTTTTGTATTAGCATGCTGATCACTGACACGGGAGCACAGTGCAGTTGCTGTGACGGCAAGGGGCATCAGAGGGAGTAGAAGTAAGCTGGCCAGCCATGGAAGAGCAGTTAAGGAGAGACAGAGGATAGTGAGTGTATGTTAGGAGAGAAAGTGAGCAGGAAAAGAACTGGCACTACTGTGGGGTAATATTTAGAGAGCTTGGCATTAATGCGGCCCAAAGTTTAACGGTATGGATAAATACACTGCCTAACTCTTTAAAGTCCGTGAATACTGGTGTGGTTAAGTTTTAGCGTGGTGGAAAGCATTATGATTTTCACATTTTCTGATCGCTGGGCAATTCCTCAGAAGATGTAAGAGCAAAGTGGTGGTAGCTAATAAACATTGAGCAAAAACATTTTTTTTAAAAATATTGCATGCAAGGTTTTCATTGTAACAAAACAGTAAAGAGCAGCGAAGAGCAAAGCAAGACTGGAACCCTACCTTTCAAAAGTCCTCAAATAACTGCTCCTCTCCCATTCGTATTTCCTTCTCGCCTTTAGAAAAGGGCCTAAATGTTCCCCCTTCAGATAACAATGCGAATGGTGCCTCACCCGATGCACAGGGAAAGGGCGGGGGAGAGAGATGCTGTATTTGCCCTCCGAGAGTGGTTGGAGGGCTGAAAGTGAACCGAGAGGCCATAGTAGGAGAGCAGCCAACTTTAAAGCTCCAATGTGGGCTGCCAATGCTAAGAAGAAATAAAACGGCGGTCGTGAAGCACTAGTGTTGTGAGAAGCCTGCCCGTATGTTTATACCACAGAAAAGTTTCCAGCGGAGATGGCCACTACGTGTAGGGAGACGATGCAATGCAAATGTTGTTGATTAGGAGCGGCTGCTGCGCTGCTTAAAAAAAATACATGAATAATGGAACAAAAGAGTTGGGTGAGCCACGTGGCTGCCTTTCTTTAAGATAAAGGGCAGCAGCTTTAAAAAACAAAATCCAAAGATGGGAGCGATGGGGATGGACACCACGCTAACGCGCTGCTTTAAAGAGTCAGTGCTGTCGGGCTGAATATAAAAGAAGCAGCCGCCATTGCTATGCGCTCAAACAGCATGTCGTGCCTACTTAAGCAAGAAATTAAGTAAATGGTTCTCCCCAACTTCTAATGAAAGCTAGAGAGTAAGTACACATGTAAGAGGGGCTGTCCTTATGCAAGGTACTAAGGAGAGACTAATAAGCCTAGTGACAAATTAAAATCCATCATTTACAAAGGACAGGATTGTAGAGGTGGGCGGAATATGGGTGGAGCTTTATGCCATATACTAAATACAGCATGTCTCAAAGAGACCGCGCAAGCGCTGCAGAGTCGTAATCTATAATTGGGCAATAGAGCAGCTTTTAGTTCACAGCAATATTTCCACTGCTTGTCTGTAATGGGGGTGGTGGGGGGGTCAGTATCTCATTCCCTGCTTAATCCGTTCCGCTGCAGCTGAATTGCCGTTTGAGCGCAGGGCTGGACTGGGGCTCTTCTCACTTCCGCCCAGCCACTCCTCCCGGAAGTAAGAGAATCAGTCTAGTTTCTAGGCGGTTCACCGCCTATAGAACTTTGTCAGAGCGGACGCGCAGCGGACAGTGCCAGGGTCTGCTGTTGCTGTCCTGAAATATCGGAAAGACTGCACCGCTTTTGCAAGCTCTTTATTTAAAAAAAAAAAACTATTTTAAAACTGTATTTTAACTATTGTAGATTTTAAAAACTTTCTTTTACCATAGACCTTTCTTGCTGCCTGCTTAATCCGCCCCGTTCTGCTGCAGCTGCATTGCCGTTTGAGCGGAGGGCTGGACTGGGGCTCTTCTCACTTCCGCCCGGCCACTCCCCCCAGAAGTAAGAGAATCAGTCTAGTTTCTAGGCGGTTCACTGCCTATATAACTTTGTCAGAGCGGACGCGCCGAAAGTACACCAAAGACAAGCCCGTCTGCGCCCTTCAGCGTTCCAGAGGCGTCCGGCACTGGCCAGACTGCCCTTTATTCCAAAGATAGAGGATATACCCTTCATTATGAGCGCAATGAGCTGCTTAATCTGAAAGGTCCCTGCCTGGGCAAATGCTCAGTTGCTAACTTAACCCGTTGCGTGCGTCTGTCGGCCAACGGCCGTCGCGAGCACTACCTCTGTAGTGCTGCGAATGTCCGTTGGCTCGACGCGGCCCCGCCCACTCCGCTAAACCGCCGCACCGGTTAAATGAGCAGTTTCAATGTCGGGGCTGTAATTGGATCTTTCCCCGGTCCTCCGTGGAGTCATCTAAGACCTCTCTCACTAACAAAAGGACAAACTATTCTAATAAAATAGGGCACCTCAATGCAGTATTATTAAACACTCGTCCTCTACATAAGCAGGAAGAACATATTTATGACCTCTTGTCAGATGAGCAATCAGATATCCTATTCCTCACTGAAACCAGGTTGTTCGAGGCCACAAATCCTACCATTGCCTCGCCCATCCCTATGGGATATAAAATCCTCAGGAAAGACGGGCCTTTCGGAAAGGGAGGTGGTATTGCTGTATTTTTAAGCAAAAGTTGGACTGCATACCTATTACGTAAGACAACATTGAGGGAGCAGAAATCTTAGGCTTCCGTTGCACGTTATCCCCCCACCAGTGCATAGTTGGAATCTTGTTATATAGGCCCCCGGGGGCGCTTGGGAACTTTATTTCATCACTTAATGCAGCTGCTACCCCGCTAGCCCTAAAGATTATTATTATTATTATTAAATTAAATGTATAAGGCGCACAGCTACCCGGAGGCCTCCCGGCGCACAGGACAGATTGCAGACAAATCAGACAAGCTTTTTACTGGTTAAAAAGCCAGGTCTTCAAATCTTTGTGGAAGCTTTTATGGCTAGTTTCGTGGGGAAGGTAGTGAGTTTTGCAGCGTGAATCTTTCTGGATTCACTATGCTGTGCATTATTCCGCGGTCTAGTGGTTGGGTCCGGAATCGTAGTCGGTTTTTTTTTTGTGTGTAGCCCAGGTGTGCGTCGACGCCCCACCATTTGGTGTCCTTCCGTGACGTTGGCGTGCTTCCTCCGGAAGCTCCCACCCTTGGGCGCCATCTTCAGATTCTTTTTTCCGCCGTTGGGTCTGGATCGTCGTGAAGAGCTCCAGAGTTGGAAGAGGAGAAAAGAGGAGAGAAAAAGCAGAAAGAACCGAGAAAATTGGAGTTTCTTCATCACAAGACAAAGAACATACTACCGGGACGACAAAGTAGGTGAAAAGTGGAGAAAACTTCGACGTCCGACGAATGCGCACACAGGGGGCTACCTGAGCGCGGTAATGGACAAGATACCATTCAAATTTTGCAGGAACTGCCACCACAAGTTCGCGCAGAAGGACCAGCACCCAGTCTGCAACCTCTGCCTACCGATCGACCATCAGAGTACCGACTGCAACGCCTGCTCGGCATTCGCCCCCAAGACCCTCAGAGTGAGGGACAGACAGAGGAGAGCAAACTACAGTATGCAGGGGCAGGGACAACCCCCGTCGCTGCGGGACCTGGGCCTCTCCAGCGGGGAAGAGGACAACATCGCCGAGGGACCAGAGGACTGCACGGTCGTAGAGACCGATACCAGACCAGGGAAGGAGGTAAGAGACATCGACCCCTAAAACCCCGACAGACTCTCGAAAACCAGAGCCAAAGTCCTCGAAAGGAGCACTGGCGTCGAAGCAATCGACGACCACAGCTGCGTCCAAGGACAAACAGCCCAGTGGATCCTTCAAGAAGGACTCCCGGTCGGCGAAAGCTCAAGAGACACCCAGGTCGTCGAAGCACGGCTCCGAGAAGCCGCACCCGACGCCGAAGGGGAAAGAGCAAACGGCAACTTCGACGTCAACATCCACGACCTCGAAGAGAGCCGCCGAACAAGCGGCAGAGATGGAGAGGAAGAAGAGAAGGCTTGAGGCAGAGATGACCAGTATCCTACAAAGAAAAAAGGATTTTGACGAACGGATGAGTAGATACACCATCCCTTCGAAGCCCCTGATGGTTATCGAACCAGAAGTCCAAAAGGAGTTCGATGCCACCGAACCGCCGAACTCATGAACCGTCAAAGCAACAGGACGAGGAGGGCCTGTATTACTACGCTGAGGGCGACGAGGTCAGCAGACTCACTTCGGCTCGACACCCTCGGAGGCTCAAGACCTGGACTGGCAGGATCTCGACACCGAAAATCCAGAAGAGGCTGTGGAGACGTATCCGTCGAGGCCTTCGCCGCCGGACGACATTGGAATATACAACATAGTCGTCAGGAACACTGCAGCAACCTATAGGGTGGAAATGGAGGAGGAAAAACCCAAGGCCTGTTTTCTCCTGGAGACACTGCTGCCAACTCAAACTAGGAGCCAATTCCTTCCGATGCTCCCAGCTGTACTGGACCAAGGCAGGGAGGCTTTCAAGGAGCCAGCTACCTGCAGATCTGTCACCCCCAGGGCAGAGAAAAATACAAACACTCTTCTAAGGATCCCCATATATCCAGGAATCTGTGCTGGCTGATTCAATTATTACTGCAACAGCCAGGAAGAGGGCCAACGTTCCCACAAACTCCGGGCCACCTCCAGACAAGGAGAGCAAAAGAATAGACCTCACAGGGAGGAAAATTGAGAGGAATGCGGCAATCCATTGGCGCATTGCCAACTCCAATGCCCTGATAAACAGGCATGCCTACCAACATTGGGATGAAGTAGGACAGTTGCTCAAACTGCTCCCGACTGAACACCAGCAAAGAGCGGCCCACCTGGTGGAGGAGGGCAAGAATATGGCCAACACCTGCCTGAAGTCGGCCTTGGACGCAGCGGACACGTCAAGCAGGCTAATGATGATCGGGGTAACAGAGATAAGACATGCCTGGCTGAGGATCTCTGGGTTCAAGAGCCTGAAGTACAGAACAACATCCTGAACCTACCCTTCAATGGGGAGAAGCTGTTCGGCACGCCCGTGGACCAGACGCTGACACAGCTCAAAAATGATAACGAAACTGCAAGGTCCATGGGGGCACTGCAGTTCAGAGGGTTGAGAAGGGGCACCCCCTCACGAAGACCAAATGGCAGAGGAGGGAACCAGTCGGGAACATCACACCAGGCCTTCCAGCAAACATTGCAGGGAAGCAGCCAGGCGCAACAGGGTCAGCAGCAACAAGGCTGGCAAAACCAACAAAGGGGACAGTCCTTTCGAAGCCGACCAAACGGACGAGGACAGACAAAGAGGCGGCCAGCAACCCGCCCAAAAGTGACTCCACAGTACCAAACGTGCCCGCACTAACAACATCCTTAGTGGCGCGGCTCAACAAAAGACACAAACAACAATTCCAAATCAACGAACATGTGACACCCGTAGGAGGCAGACTAAAACACTTCTTCCAGGAGTGGGAGAAGATAACAGACAAATGGATACTCAACATCATACAGTTCGGCTACTGCATAGAACTGGTAAAGAGGCCCCCAAACAGAAGGCCAACCAACAAGACACGCTCAGCAGAAGAGCTATCACTGCTGTGGCAGGAGGCACAAGAACTCCTCCACAAGCAGGCTATAGAAAACGTACCATACAAGGAAAGAAGCACGGGAGTGTACTCAAACTACTTCCTAGTACCAAAAATAGACTTAACGTTAAGGCCCATACTGGACCTACGGTTCCTAAACAAATACATAAAGACTCAAAAGTTCAAAATGACGTCCTTACAGGAGGTTATACCTCAGATAAGGCACGGGGATTTTATGTGCACAATAGACCTAAAGGATGCCTACCTACACATTCCCATGAACCAAAGACACAAGCATCTACTGCGATTTACCATCGGCAAGGTGCATTACCAGTTCACGGCCCTAGCCTTCGGACTAAAGTCCGCGCCAAGGGACTTCACAAAATGCCTAGCGGCCGTAGCAGCACATCTGCGGAGGCAGGGAATGTATGTATACTCCTACCTAGACAACTGGTTGGTGAAAGCGGACTCCTACAACAAATGCAAACTGCATACTCAGCAGGTCACACACACCCTAACAAAGCTAGGCTTCTCCATACACAGCGGGAAGTCGTCGCTAGAACCAGAGCAAGTGAAAATCTTCCTGGGTGCAAAAATCGACACCATTCAGGGCAGGGTGTTCCCCAGCGAAAAGAGGACCTCAGCACTGATGAGACTCGCCAATACCAGAAGGGGCGACGTCTGACAGTGAGCAAGCTCATGGGGATGATGGCGTCCTGCATACACCTAGTCCCCAATATTCGACTGCACATGAGACCATTCCAGGAATGGCTGCAACAGCAGTGGTCACAGGCTACAGGGAGTTGGGAAGATCTAGTGGTTGTAACGCACGCAGTGCAGGAGGAGATAGCATGGTGGAACAAGGACAACATAACAAGGGGAAAGCCGTTCACACCACCACCTCCAACAGTGACCATCCCAACAGACTCATCCCAAAGGGGGTGGGGAGCGCACATGAACCTGCTCAAAGTAAGGGGGTTATGGACACAAACAGATGCCGTCAAGCACATCAACTACCTAGAGCTAAAGACTGTGTTCCTAGCACTAAAAGCGTTCCAGAAACAGCTGTACGGGCAAAGGGTGTTAGTACAAACAGACAACACCACAACAATGTTCTACATCAACAAGCAGGGAGGAACACAGTCAGTGGCGCTGTCAGACCTAGCGCAACAGATATGGAAATGGGCAATCCCACTACAAATAGACCTCCTGGCAATACATCTGCTGGGGAAGGACAATGTGGAAGCAGACAGACTGAGCAGACAGACGTCAATCTCACACGCAGTGGGAGCTCAACCCGCAGGAGACGCAAAAAATATTCAAGAAGTGGGGGACCCCACAACTAGACCTGTTTGCAACACACCAGAATGCAAAATTCCAATACTTCGCATCCAGGCAGTCAGGCCACCAATCCCAAGGAAATGCCCTATGAATGAGCTGGTCAAAGACATTTGCCTACGCTTTTCCACCGATACCGCTGATACACAAGGTGCTCAGCAAGTGCAGAACAAGCAACATGACGCTAATTCTGGTAGCACCACAGTGGGCCAGGCAGTCCTGGTTCTCACAGATAGTGGAAATGGCACAGGGACCACCACACAAGTTCCCAAGAAGGAAATACCTGCTCTCGATGCAAAACGGAAGAGTACTCCATCCAGAGCCAGAGAGCCTCAGCCTAGCAGCATGGCTCCTGAAGACTTAGAGTTCGCTCACCTCAAGCTTCCAGAAAGCACGCTGGCAGTACTGCGGGAAGGCAGGAGGCCCACCACACGGAAATGCTATGCAGCAAAATGGAAAAGATTCACTGAATGGTGCATCAACAAAAAACTCCACAGGAGAATCACTAGAGAATCTACAGTGCTAAAATACTTAACACACTTACTAAAAATAACCTAAGCTGCACTTCAATAAGAGTGCACCTGGCGGCAATAGTGGCCTATACAAGAGGAGAAACGGGGAAAGCTTTTTACATCTCAAGTGGTAAAAATATTCCTAGAAGGAGCCAAAAGAATAGCACCACCGAAGAGGATGCCGCCGCCGGCATGGAACCTCAATGTAGTTCTAACACAGCTTATGAAAGCACCGTTCGAACCCATTCACAAGGCATCGCTACATATGCTCACAATAAAGACGGCCTTTCTGGTGGCAATTACCTCACTACGTAGGGTGAGCGAGTTGCAGGCACTCACGCTACAAGAACCCTACATTCAGATCCACAATGACAGGGTGGTAATGAGAACGGACCCACACTTCATGCCAAAGGTGGTGTCCAAGTTCCATATAAGCCAAACAATACAAATTCCCAGTTTCTTCCAGAAACCATCCACCAGCGCAGAAAGGGCACTGCACACTCTGGATGCCAGAAGAGCAGTAATGCATTACATCGAAAGGACTAAGGACTGTAGAAAGACAAAACAGTTCTTTGTGTCCTTCGCAAGCAGTTTCCTGGGCAGACCAGTAACTAAAAATACCATCGCACGATGGATCGCGCAAACAATTCAATACTGCCACAAACAGGCAGGCCAAGAGCTACAAGGAGCAGCTCAGGCACACTCGACCAGGAAAAGGGAGCAACAATCGCCTTCCTGGCAAACACACCTATCCAAGACATTTGCCTGGCGGCAACATGGGCTTCAGTGCACACGTTCACTAAGCACTACTGCGTGGATATACAGATGAACAAAGAAGCACAAGCAGGTCAAAAAGTGCTTCAACATATATTCAACAACCAACGCTCAGCTTCCACCCAGCCGCCACAAACATAGCAAACCGCTACAAAGTCTATGCACAGCATAGTGAATCCAGAAAGATTCACGCTGCAAAACGAATAGTTTCTTACCTGTCGGTGTAGTTTTGCAGCTTGAAGACTTTCTGGATTCACTAGCGAACCCACCCGCCTCCGCCAGAAAGATGAGACAGGAGGAAGATGGGACTAACAAATAGGAAAACACCTTCAAAAGGTAAAAGGATAAACAAAACAAACACAAGACAAAAAAAAAAGAATCCGAAGATGGCGCCCAAGGGTGGGAGCTTCCGGAGGAAGTGCGCCGACGTCACGGAAAGACACCAAATGGTGGGGCGTCGACACCCACCTGGGCTACATAAAAAAAAAGAGAGAAAAGAGACTACGATTCCGGCCCCAACCACTAGACTGCGGAATAATGCACAGCATAGTGAATCCAGAAAGTCTTCAAGCTGCAAAACTACACCGACAGGTAAACTATTCGTTCCACAACATAGGGGCCAGGTACGAGAAGGAGCGTCCGCCCAACCGTGAAAGTTTGAATCTAGGAACTATGAAGTTAGCATGGGATGCAGAGCGAAGTAGACGGGACGGAAGATATGTCTGGGCTAGGGAGCATAGGTAATGAGGTGCTGTGCCTAGCTTAATCTTATGCATATAGCATAAGGCCTTAAATTTCGTCCGTTGCTCAATCCTGAGCCAATGGAGATCACGCAAAGAGCCTGTGATAGAGGATGTTTTCGGTACCTGACGAAGTAGCCTGGCCGCAGAATACTGCACCACCTGCAGCTTACGTACGAACTCCCTATTTGTTTTTAGATAAAGGACGTTACCATAATCAAGCCTCGACATGATTAGGGCCTGGATGACTGTTCTTTGAGTAGATTCAGGCATCATCCATAATATCTTACGGAGCCATTTGAGAATAGTAAAGCAAATAGAAGTGGTCTTCGCTACTTGCTGTTTCATAGTCAGCTGATTGTCAATCACTATGCCCAAATTACGTACAGTTTGTACCGGTTTTGGAAGTTCCCCCATTTCAGGCGGCCAGTGATGCGGGCCCCAAAGATCTTTATCCTTCCCCATGATCAAAACCTCCGTCTTTCCTCCATTTAGCTTTAACCAATTAGTGTGCATCCAGTTGGCGATTTTATGCAGCCCTAGCTGTAGGGATGAAACACTAGATTTATCATTGGCAGATAGTGAAAAGAGAAGCTGGGTGTCATCCGCATAAGAGAAGATTGACAACCCAGCCTCTTCAGCGATGGTAGTTAACGGGCTGACGTAAAGATTGAATAGCATAGGACTAAGTATCGATCCCTGAGGCACTCCATAAGGAGATGCATAGGTCTTGGAGCAAGCCGATTGAGAGAAGACTTGAAAAGTCCTGTTGGTGAGGAAGTTTTTGATGCACTCCAAGGCTGATCCAACAATTCCCAGGAACTGGAGAGTTTTTAGAAGGGTAGGATGAGATACCGTGTCAAATGCGGCACTCGGATCTAATATAATGAGTGCCACCGTTTCCCCTTTATCCAAAAGCAGGCGTATTGTTTCGGTAACTCCTAAGAGTAGACTCTGTGGAGTAACCGGCTCTAAAGCTTGATTGGGACCCTTGTAAGATGTTGTTGAATTCCACAAAATGTGTAAGCTGTTGATTCACGTGTTTTTCTAAGATCTTAGAAAAAATGGGGAGTAGGGAAATTGGGCGGAAGTTCGAAGGCTCAGCTGGATCGGCATTTGGTTTCTTCAAAAGAGGAAGAACCATTGCGTGTTTCCATTCTGCAGGTAGGGCAGCTTCCCTCAATGAGGCATTAAGTAGATCCATGATGATCCCTAATGAAGAGGAATTAAGTTAAGATATAACCAGTTCCTCCTCTTGAGGGACTTTAATATACATATGGACAAAACTTAGTACCTCTTAACAATCGCTCTGCCGGACACTAAGCAGGCCTGTAGCCTGATCCCACTGATATCCGCTCCCACACACAATAGGGGCCATACTCTTGACCAGATCTTCTGTAATATAGAACTAGGGGTAAACCCTCCACTTTCTGTCACATGGTCAGACCACTTTTGCATTAATTTTAAAATCCCTAAACTAAATAAGGACTCTCCACCAAAAACGATAGACGTAACAGTTACAGAGCCCTACACAAAATCTCCATCCCGGCGCGGACGGAGGCTCTTGAACTATCCATTCCGACACTGACCCACAACCCTGAAGCAGGTGCCCCGTCTCTTCAATCCTGGCTTGGGTCTGACATTGATATCGCTGCTCCCATGATCTCCCGTCCCTCAAGGAGGGCTCACCCCCATATGCCCTGATTTAATTAATCTCTCAGGAATAGCAAAAATACTTGTAGAAAGTTCGAAAGGAAATGCCGAAACACTACTTCCCTGAAGACAAGAACATTTATAAAACTGCTCTAAAAACTCACAAGCGAGAGAGACCAGGAAAATTTCCTTCAGGCTAAGATTGAACTAGTCCAAAATAAGGGAGACGAAACTTTTAATATAGTAAAATCTTTCACTTCCCCAAACGCTGCTAAGAAGCCAGCCCCGCTTTCAGCCGAATGGACCAAGCAGGTAGCCTTATCTTTCCACAATAAGATCAAGGTAATCCAACATTCCTTTGATAAAATACCTGCGGAGGATCTGATCTCTTACCAATTTCAGAATGAAACGCTTTGCCCCCGCAGTCCCCAACAGTATTAGAGTTTCCTGAATTACAAATAAAGTAGTCGCTCAACTACCTTAAAGGCCTTAAGTCTGGATCCCCAGTGGATTCCTGCCCTGCTAAGCTATTAGCACCTCTAGCATCTACCATGAACCCTACAGTCAACAAGGTACTTAACCTATCCCTCTCATCCGGCAAAATGCCGCTTATCTGGAAGAAGGCTAAAATCCTACCTCTTCTAAAAAAGGCGACCGCTGACCACAAAGACCCGGCCAATTACAGGCCTATCCCCCTCCTCCCTGCAAGGCCCTAGAGAAACATGTGAACAGAGTACTCCTAGAGTACATCGAAGACCGAAATCTGTTGCATGCCTCTCAATCTGGCTTTAGGGCAAAGTATAGTACTGAATCTGCTCTGATGGAAGTGACAGAGCACATCAAAGAGTAACTAGATCAGGGAGGTAGAGCAGTCTTAATTTTACTGGACCTGTCAGCGTGTCTTGATACGGTCCCACATGAGACTCCTTGATAGATTACGGAATGTGGGCATGAGTGGGACTGCCCTGGCCTGGATGTCTTCTTTCCTGGAAAACAGATCACAGGAGATTTGGATGCCATTGTTTTCATCTCCAATACCTCCCATGAACGTAGGAGTACCCCAGGGATCTATTCTTAGCCCTACCCTCTTTAATATTTATCTATCACCTCTTGCACCGTTAGTAGAGAGAGATGGTGCTAAGATTATCTCTTACGCTGATGACACACAACTGGTTTTTACATGTGAAAAAGGAACCGACTTTGTTGGATGAAATATTAGATCTTGTCTCACAAAGGTATTCAACTGGCTCAAAATAAACCAGCTGAAGTGTAACCCAGACAAAACAGAGGTTATGTTTTTTGGCCAATCTGCTAAGGAGAATTGGCCATGGTGGCCGGATAAGTTGATCCTTCCCCTCTTTGCCCAGCAGAAGGTTAAAAACCTAGGCATGGTCATTGACAATGCCCTTTCTATGGGTCCACAGGTTGAAGCATTGACTGGTTCCTGTTACGGTATTCTCCGTATGTTAAAAAAAATTTCACCCATTACTGTCATTGGACAGTAGGAAGGTTGTGGTTCAAGCACTGGTGACATCAAAGTTAGATTACGCCAATAGCCTATACCTAGGCCTACCAGATTACCTTATACAGCGTCTGCAAGTGGTACAAAACGCTGCAGCACGGACAATCCTAAGGCCAAACCTAGATCGCGTATGACTCCCATTCTGAAGTCTCTGCATTGGTTGCGTATGAAGGAAAGTATCAAATTTAAAGCCTTGGTGATCCTTTTTAAATCACTCCACGGCTTAGGCGCTAACTACCTAAGTAAGCGTGTTAATCGCTACAAACCGACAAAGACCTTAAGGATCCTCCAATGCTGACCTCGTTCACACCCTCAAAATTCGCATGGTGCCTATGGGGGGCAGATCTTTTGGGTACCTTGGTGCAAAGGCATGGGAACAGTCTACCGACTCTGCTGAGAGCCAAGACGGATCTTTCAACCTTCAGGAAACACCTTAAAACATGGCTTTTTAAGAACTAACTCCTTTACTGACCGGCCAACTGACCGTTTTTCAGCGCCGGGACACTCTAGTCTGAGTAGCTGTGCGCTATACTAAATTCCATCATTCGTTCATTCATTCCCATAATGGGTGGTTGTGGTACGAATGAGTGCTGTGTCCTGCATTGTTGTACAGTCTAGTGATTAGATTGCAGGGGGGAGGCCGTGGCCTGCATATGTTTAAGAGCGTGCAGCTGTGGCGATGGCTCGGGGAAAGTGTTGTGTAAAGTTCTACATGTGGCACGCAGCTGAAGATGGAGCATAGTATCTGAAAGAGACACGTTAGTGACAGATTCCTTACCTTAGAATATCCCCAGGCGTCAGACTGGATCCGGAAAGTTTTTTGCATAGCAGTACCCTTGCGCGTCGGTAGGCGGCGTCGTGCGGCTCCGCGTCTGTCGTCGGCGTCGTGATCGCCGGGATGACGTCGCGGGCAGTACTTAGGCGCCGCCCCTGCGCGCTGACGTCAGTTCTTCTTTTCCGCGCCAGCAAGCGCAGATCCGGGAAGAGCAGTGCCCTGGTCATTTTTTGACCATACTTTTGGGTGAATTTTTTCACTGTTTTTCTATCAAGGTGTCGTAGGGATGCCCGGTTTCAAACGTTGCGGCGCCTGTGCTCGGATGATGTCCGTCACCGACCCGCATTGGGAGTGTCTCTTCTGCCTCGGCCGAGGCCACGACACGGAGTCTTGTACCGACTGCCAGGCCCTCAACCCGAAAGCGGTCTCGAAAGCTCCTCGAGGCCCGGCATTCGGCTCCGCGGAAGCCCCGGTCGCGTGAGGTCCAGGGGTCGATCGCGGAGTCCACACCGGTCGTCGGCATCGAAGTCTTCTTCGTCCGGTAAGTCGAAACACAAAAAGTCCAAAAAGCATCATCGCTCTAGGACTTCGCCTCGCCGGTCTCGCGACTCGGCTGAGGCCCCTCCCGGCACCGTCCCCGCGGCCCCGGACATGCCTGTGGAGTCGCCCCCGCCATACCCGCCCTTCCCGGGTTCGGGGTGGATCCGGCCAAAGTGCAGGAATTCCTGTCGGCCATGGCCCGCCTCTTCGGGCCTCCGGTGCGCCTCCGGGCCCCGCGGGCCCTGATGGGGTTGCTCCGGCGTCGCCGGCGGCTCCGGCCCGGCGTCGCCCGTGCCTCCAGCCTCGATCCCGGCTCCGGCCCCGGCCTCGATCCCGGCTCCACAACCCCCATCGACGCCGGTCGACCTAACGAGACCTCCGCCGGCGCCGATGTCTCCGGTGCCGTTCTCGACGCCGCCTGGGGCTCCGAGCGGCGTCGTTCCCCAGTTCCTTCCGGCTCCGGACATGGACCCGGACCGACGTCGCTCGACGCCGGTTCCGGTGCCGATGAGACCTTGGGTCCCAAATGTCCCTCCTCCCCCTTATTTTGAACCTGAGGAGGACTGGGAGGGGTCTGATGACCCTCTGACACAGCAGTGTCAGTACGATGAGGACTGGACAGAGGGTCTAGGGGATGCTAGTGGTCTAGATACTTCCCCTGACACTGGCATGCTGTCTCCCCCCGTGGCTACGGAGGAGGGAGCAAATTTTGCAACGGTGTTGCGTAGGGCAGCTGGAGCCTTAAATCTCCAACTCCCTGCTGTGGCGGTCAAGGTTAATCTCTTGACAGAGGTGCTTCAGCCGGCAGCCTCCTCTTCGGAGACTGTGCTGCCGTTTAACGACGCCCTCACTGACGTTCTTTTGGGCGCCTGGTCCAAGCCCAACACAGGGGCTCCTGTGGATAGGAACGTGTCCCGACGCCATCGCCCAGCTCCGGGCGACCACCTGTTTCTCTCTGTCCACCCCACCCCTGAGAGCTTGGTTGTCCAAGCCTCCGCTTCCCAAACCGCCTTCCCTACCGCCCCTCCGGATAGGGAATCCAAACGCCTGGATCAATTTGGGAAGAAGGGTTTTTCTTCCTCCAGTGCTGGCTTGCGGTCCGTCAACACCGCTTGCCTTTTGGGCCGATATACCCACTCCTTGTGGGATTCGGTGGCGGATGTTTTGCCCCAGTGTTCTGAGGAGGTCCAGACACTGCTTTCCCGCGCCATTGCGGAAGGAAGGGATGCGGCCAAATATACAATTCGATGTGGTCTTGATACCGCCGACTGCGCTGGGCAGGTCTATTGCAACGACGGTGGCGCTACGACGCCACGCCTGGCTGAGAACCACTGGTTTTCAGGGGATGTCCAGAATACTCTCATGGACATGCCCTTTGATGGAGTCTGTCTTTTGGGTCCAAAGCAGACCATGCGTTGGAGCGCTTTAAGGACTCACGGGCTACTGCAAAGTCCCTGGGCCTTTCTGCTACACGCCCTCCGCTAACTTCTGCTTTTCGCCCCTATCGTGGCCACGGTAGGGGCGCCCCTTCACGTCAGCAGCCCAGCCACCGGCCCGCGCAGCAGGCGTCTTCGCGTGGCCGAGGACGTGGATTCCGCCGTGGCGGATCGGGCAAACCAGCGTGCGGGTCAGGCCACCACCTCCAACCCGTCCGCGGCCTCCAAACCCGCCTAGTCCCTCCTTTCAGGTGCACAGCACGCCAGTAGGGGGCAGGGTCCGCCATCACCTTCCCCACTGGCGTACCATCACCTCGGACAGGTGGGTCTTGGACATTGTCCGAAGGGGCTACTCCCTCCCCTTCGAGTCCACCCCCCCCAGCCATGCCACCTCAATTCCACCGCATGTCAGGGGATCACTTGGTACTTCTGCAGAAGGAAGTCACGGCCCTCTTGGCCAAGAGGGCCATCGAGCATGTTCCGACCCCACAAGTAGGGCGTGGTTGCTACTCCCACTACTTCCTGGTGCCCAAAAAGGACAAGGAGGACATGCGTCCTATCTTGGACCTCCGGAACGTCAATCGCTTCCTCCGGAAGGAGAAGTTCAAGATGCTCACCCTAGCTCAGGTCTTGACTGCCCTCGACCCTGGAGACTGGTTGGTAGCGTTGGACTTGCAGGACGCATATTTCCACATCCCTGTCCTGCCGGCCCACCGGCGTTACCTTCGGTTCACGGTAGGCCCCGAGCATTTTCAGTTCACCGTGCTCCCCTTTGGCCTTACCAGTGCCCCTCGGGTGTTCACGAAAGTGTTGGCGGTGGTCGCAGCTCATCTGCGCCCGGGCAGGGGTTTCAGTCTTCCCTACCTCGACGACTGGCTGCTGAAGGCGGGCTCGTCCCAGGCAGTCGTCTCCCACCTCCAGACTACGGCCGAACTCCTGCACTCGCTGGGGTTCTCCATCAATGTGCCGAAGTCTCATCTGATTCCTTCTCCACAGCTCCTTTTCATCGGAGCAGTTCTGGACACGACGCAGTTTCGGGCCTATCCTCCCGAACGGCGAGTCCGGGATATTCAGGCTATGATTCCGATCTTTCAGCCTTTATCCTGGGTTTCGGTACGGATGACCCTGAGGCTGCTGGGCCTCATGGCCTCCTGCATCCTGCTGGTCAATCATGCCAGATGGCATATGCGGGCTCTGCAGTGGGACCTGAAGTTCCAGTGGGCGCAGCACCAGGGCAACCTGTCCGATCACGTCCAGATCTCGGAGGGGACTGCAAAACAGTTGCAGTGGTGGGTCTCGAACCGGCAATGGGTCATGGCAGATCCCTCTCCCTTCCCAGCCAGAGCACACAGTTGTGACGGACGCGTCCCTTCTGGGATGGGGCGGTCACATGGGAGAGCGGAGATCAGAGGCCTCTGGTCTCCGGCGGAGTCCCGGCTCCATATCAACATTCTGGAGCTCCGGGCGATCCGACTTGCACTCAAGGCATTCCTTCCCTCTGTCAAAGGGAAGGTAGTGCAGGTGTTCACAGACAACACCACCGCCATGTGGTACTGCAACAAGCAAGGCGGGGTGGGGTCGTGGACCCTTTGTCAGGAGGCTCTGCGCCTCTGGACATGGCTGGAACATCAGGGCATGTTCCTGATGGTTCAACACCTGGCAGGTTCGCTGAACGCCAGGGCGGACGAACTCAGCCGCAGGTGCATGATGGATCACGAATGGCGTCTTCACTCGGAAGTGGCGCAAGGACTCTTTCTACAGTGGGGAGAGCCTTGGTTAGATCTATTCGCCACCGAAGAGAACGCGCAATGTCATCAGTTCTGCGCGTTGGAATTTCGAAGGCGGCACTCGCTCGGCGACGCTTTTCGTTACGAGTGGAGTTGCGGTCTGTTGTACGCCTTTCCGCCTATACCACTTCTACCCAGAGTGTTGAAGAAGATTCGGCACGACCGGGCCCAAGTCATTCTTGTGGCTCCGGACTGGGCTCGAAGAGTTTGGTATCCCGAGCTACTCAATATGAGCGTAGATCCCCGATCCGTCTGCCTCTTCGGGAGGATCTTCTGTCGCAGCAGCAGGGGACGGTCCTCCACCCGAACCTGTCCAGTCTACACCTGCTTGCGTGGAGATTGAGCGGCGGCAGTTGATTCCTTTCGACTTGCCTCCCGAAGTTTGTGATGTGATTCTGGCAGCCAGGCGTCCCTCCACTAAGGTGGTATACGCCTGCAGGTGGAACAAATTTGTGGCATGGTGCACAGCAAAGGCTGTGAATCCCCTTTCTGCCCCTCTTTCTGAGGTCCTTCTGTTCCTTCTCTCTCTGGCCCAACAGGGTTCTGCCCTGGGTACCATCAAGGGTTATCTTTGTGCTATCTCGGCCTTCCTCAGGCTCCCTGATCAGCCCTCCTTTTCAAGTCCCCTGTTAACAGGTTCTTAAAAGGCATTACTCACCTCTTCCCTCCTGTTCCGTTTGTGATGCCTCAGTGGGACTTGAACTTGGTTCTTACCTTTTTAATGTGCGCTCCCTTTGAGCCTCTACATAACTGTCCTCTTCGTCTTCTGACTCTGAAGACAGCCTTTCTGGTGGCCATCACCTCCGCTCGGCGGGTGAGTGAGCTCCAAGCTCTATCTTGCAAACCTCCCTTTGTCTGTTCATCCAGACAAGGTTGTTCTTCGGACGCGTCCGTCCTTCTTGCCAAAGGTGGTTACTGCTTTCCACATTGGGCAGACCATCACTTTGCCCACCTTCGAGAGGCTCCACCGTCTGGACCCAAAACGTGCGCTCTCCTTCTATATTGACCGCACAAAACACTTCCGGGTGGATGACCAGCTCTTTGTTGGCTACGTGGGCGCCAAAAAAGGTCGGGCGGTGCACAAGAGGCCCATCTCCCGCTGGGTTACCTTGTGCATCAAGACCTGCTATTCTTTGGCTAAGAAGGAGCCTCCTGTTGGGCTGCGTGCCCATTCCACCAGGGCAACGGCTGCTACCACGGCCTTGGGCCGCGGTGTTCCGCTGCCGGTTATCTGTCAGGCAGCTACGTGGGCCTCGCTGCACACGTTTACAAAGCATTACTGCCTTGACAGTCAGGTCCGGAGGGACGGCTTCTTTGGCCGTTCTGTCCTCCAGGACTTCCTTGTCTGATCTTTGTTCGCAGACCCACCACCGGGGTTGGTATTGCTGGGGTATCTATTCTAAGGTAAGGAATCTGTCACTAACGTGTCTCTTTCAGATGCACAAGTTACTAACTTGTGTAACGATATATCTGTAAGAGACAGTAGTTAGTGACAGATTCCTACCGCCCACCCATCCTCCCGTTCTGCGAACTGATTTCTAGGGTTAAGGACATCCCTTTCAGGGCCCTAGTATTTTTCAGACACCTGTGTCAGCTTCTTGCATGGCTCTGCGTTCCTGGCGCGGAAAGTCGTGTACAGAACTGACGTCAGCGCGCAGGGGCGGCGCCTAAATACTGCCCGCGACGTCATCCCGGCGATCACGATGCCGACGACTGACGCGGAGCCGCACGACGCCGCCTACCGACGCGCAAGGGTACTGCTACGCAAAAAACTTTCCGGATCCAGTCTGACGCCTGGGGATATTCTAAGGTAAGGAATCTGTCACTAACTACTGTCTCTTACAGATATATCGTTACACAAGTTAGTAACTTGTGCTTCTAGTACAGTAGGTTTGAGAGGATCATTGGAGGTCAAGGGGGGGATAAAAATGTACTCCTGAGTAAGTCTGCGCAAGTGAGTAATTTCCTCTGGCGTGCGCACACTCAGCCTGTAATGCGGGCAGCGTTGGGTTGCGCGTTAATGGGATGTACAGGGCGTATATATGATAAGTTTGGCTCTACGGGGTATGCCATCCTATGCCCATCTAAGGCACTCCCCCGTATCTATTTCCCTTCCTGGAGGCTTGCAATGCTGGTAGAATCCAGCAGCCAGGGAGAGGCAGTGTCTGTCTCCACAGCTGCGTGTGGTTGTAATCTGGTGGGGTTTAACCAATAATGCAAGTATTGAGCTTGCGTGACAAAGTGCATATAGTATCATGTCAGGTGTATTGAGACCCCCCTGACGGAATGGGAGTGAGTATTTCCCAGGCAATACAAGGTTGTTTGCCAGCCCATGCTAACAATATCAAATTAGAATTCAGACGCTGGAAAAAAGTGAGCGGCATAGGAACATTATGGAATAGATACAAAAATGTGGGTATTAACATTTTAGCTATTGCTAATTGTCCTATCTGGGACAGAGGAAGTCTGTACCACATCAGGATTTTCTCTTCCAGCCAGGCCATTGCTCTTCTATAGTTTACCCGCCAGAGTTCCTCTACGTATCAAGTGAGCCAGATCCCCAGATAACGCACCGGCCTAAGTGCCCATCTTAATGGGAATTCCGATTTAACCAGGGGTGTTATGTCCGTGAGTAGAATAAGAGTAGATTTAGCCCAGTTAATGTGGATTCCCGAGTTGCTTTCGAATCGTATGACTTCTCGTATAGTGGGATCAAGATTTGTTTGTGGGTCTCGAACATAGAGCACAATGTAATCCTTGTACATTGAGATTAAGTTTGTGCTGTGAAATTCAATCAGCATTGTGTATTGTTGCCTCAGTCGGGCTGCCAGTGGCTCCATCGTGATCGCCAATAGAATAGGGGATAAGGGGCAGCACTGGCGAGTGCCACGTGTTACAGGAAATGGGTCTGAAATCATACTGTTTAAACGACATCTGGCCGTTGGGGAGGTATATAACTGGATAAGGCACACTAACTTGGGGCCAAGGCCCAGGCGGGGCAGAAGAAAGAATAAATATGGCCACTCCAGAAAATCTAATGCCTTAGTAGCGTCTAGCAATGCGGCAACTGCAGTCAGACTCTGTTCCATGCTGTTGAGCACTGCGAATAGCGTGTGCAAATTGTGTGCTCTGGAGAGACCTCGGACAAAGCCCGATTGATCTGGGCATATTATATCAGGAGCGCGAGGAGGTGATTAGCAAGTAGCTTTGAAAATATTTTATTATCAACAATCATTGAAAGTTGCCGATAGGAGTCACATTGATGGTTTATCAGGTTTAAGAATGGTTACAATGATAGCTTCTCGGAGCAGCAGGAGTAGTTCCTCTGAAGCCAGAGAATCCTCAAACATGGTTTGTAGGTGGGGGATCAGTAGTGCAGCATATTCTTTGTAGGAGGCGGCAGTTAAGCCATGCAGACCCGGCGCATTGTCACTAGGCAAACTTTGTATAACCTGCTGTATCTCCTATGTAAGGGGAGATTCCAGGAATGAACGGTGCAAGCTTTTAAGAGCAACTGTATCATCTCGAGGTATGCTGTTAGTGCCCCCACGCTCAGGGTCACAGTGGCTCGATAGAGGCGTGCATAGTATGAAGTCGGAGTGTAGCATGTCGGAGGGTGTGGAGTGCCGTTTGTGCTGATCACGTATTAGTTCCACTACGTATTCGAAGCAGGTTAACGAGTGTTCTCCCGGGTCGTTCCTTCTCACCATATCGGCGCACCACTGCATTGCGAGTGAGAAAGCTCACCTCACGCAACGCCTTGTCGTTGTACTCCCTAAGTGTTTCATGCAGAGTCTCAATGATAGGGGATTTAGAGGCACAATACTCTAGCTCCAGTGCCCAGAGTTGATTCTCCAAGGCTGCCAGGCGCTCTTTTATCGCATTAAGGACACCATCTTGGTTTGCAATGCACACTCCGTGAATTACAACTTTAAAAGCCTCCCATAACACCAATGGTGAGGAGGCTGATCCTTTAATTCAAAGAATTCAATAATAGCTGTACGAATTTCGGCACATAAGGTAGTCACGGAAAATGCCAGGTGATAGCCTTCACTTGAATGCTTGCGAGACAGCTTATGGCAGTGCAAGTTCAAGAAGTACTGGGGCGTGATCTGAGAGTGCTGGGTAGATGGGAGACCGCAGTTGTCCACATGAGGACATCTCTGGTAATAAGCCAATAATCTATGCATGACCATGTGTTGATGTAATGCATGTGCCCTCCTCCTTTGCCCGTGCATGTGCCTGCAGACGTCCATGAGACAATTGTCATTTGAGGGTGTGCAACTATGCAGCTGCGTTGGGGTGAGGGCAGCAGGGTGCGCCGGAGTGATATACAGCTGGATCTAAAACTACATTAAAGTCTCCACCCATATCTCAGCCCCCAATCCCATGTTAGCAATATTACGACACACAGCCGCAAAGAATTCTAGACAGCTATTTGGGCCGTAGATTGAGACAAGTATGACGGAGTGACGGCGCAATATGCCGACTATTATAACAAATCGTCCTTCTGTTGCTAATAATTTGGATCTTTTGCCATGGTATGCGCCTGCGCATTAGTTTAGCTGTCCCTCGTGTATAATTGGAGTATTAGGCTACATGCGTGTCTGGGCACCACCCTGCTTTAAGGCGGGAGGATGTCGAAGGTGTGAGATGCAATTCTTGGAGAAAGCATACATCAACGCAATGTCATGCTATATAGGCATGCACTAGTCTGCCTTTGCGCTGATCATTAAGGCCCCTCATGTTACAAGTAAGGCATCTAATAGTGGAGATCATGACATCTAGAGGGCAGGGTCTGTTGCAGGATGTGCAGGGCCTCAGGGTACTGTGTTTCCATAATATAAAGACAGAGTGTGAACTTGCCTCAGGTAAACCAAATGCATTTGAATGTCTGGTATGTACGTGGTGGTCCGCACAGGGAATTCTGTGATGACAGTTGTGCGCACGGTCTGCCTAAGGGAAAAACAAGAATAACGAACAAGAACATTAGTGTATCCTCCCACCCAGTTCAGTCCCAAACATGGTGGAATTGTAGAACCCACCCGTAACCTGTTCTCCAAGTGAAACAAAATGCTTGGGAATCATCCCTGAAGGTCACGCCAAGCCAGGCGAACTGCTCAATCTGACATCGACTGGGTAGCCGAAGGGTATGAGTGCCCCATGAGTACTTCCAAGGGCTCCAATTTGGTAGGAGAGGAGTGCCCAATGTGCCAGCCATAAGGGCGACTGGCTGAGGACACTTCAACAGAGCTAAGGATCAGACCTTTTGCGGGTCATTGTTCAAAGGGGCCACGCTGCCCAGCTTGTAAGTGCATATTGTCAGTCGTTACCATTCATGTTGTCTTCTCCACCGCATGGCGATACACGGGGCGACCTAGCCTACTTAGTTATTTTAGCAAATTTGAGGGCTGCCTTCGGGTCAACAAAGTGATGCATTTTTTTTCCGGGTGAGATGCGTAGTTTAGCAGGATATAGGAGAGCATAAGTGACGTTCAGTTTTTGGAAATGTCTTTTGGCAGGAAGGAATTCTCTGCGGGCAGCCTGCACAGAGGGGGTGAAGTCCGGATAGAAGGAGTTTATTTCCTTGATAGTGCATCTCCCTCTGTTCTAGGGCCTGGCGTAGCACCATATCTCGATCTTTGTAATTGAGCAGGCGAGCCACTATGGGTCTGGGTGTGGAATCAGGTGGCAAACGTGACACCAGAGTGCAGTGGGCTCTGTCCCTGATAAAAATTGGGGACAATACTTCCCCGAATAATCCATTTTTATTGATGTTGGTGATTCTGAGACACCTGTTATTTGGAGATTTTTGTGCAGCGAGCGCGCCTCCAGGTCTGTCCTTCGCTTTCATAAGCTCAAGGACTTTCAGTGCACAGGAGGCGCTTGCTGGTCATAGCATGCCAATCTACCACCGAGACACTGGTCTCGAGGTGGTCAATTCTATCCTCATGCGGTCTAAGCGGCTAGCCGTGAGGTCTAATATAGCATCAGTGGCCTGCAGGCTAGATTTAACATCCATGAGATTTTCTTTTAGGTCCTCAACACGTCCATCTGTTCCCCTTGGGTTGTCGGTTATTTCTTCTTGCGAAGGGCCTTGGCTCACCTTTCTGACGTGTCGTTTACCATCAAAAGTGAATTTTGACTGATGTGCGTCCTGTTTGCCCAATGTAGCCGTATGTGGAGAATGTGTGGCTTGGCAGGAAAATGCAGTGTGGGCGATGGGGTGTCACAAGGGCACCGGTGTGTCGTATCTATTCGTGCCGGCACGAGGAGTGGAGGCCAGGCAAGCGCCTCCGATCTCTTCCAATCAAGTGCCCCCTTCTAGACCAGAAGTGGCAGTGGGGGAGGTATGTATTCAAGCTAGGATCTGACTGTGTACGCCAGCCAGATTGCACTTCGTTAGCCAGGAACGAATGGTGAGCCAGGGAACGCCTCCCGGTTACAGTCCACGGGTGTTACCCCGCCACTCCTCGGGAAGGTCGAAGCCGGGGGACACGAGCAGGCCAGTGCTGTTTAGCCCGACCGATGGGCCACTAAATTTGTCTCTGGCAGTGAAACTGAGGAAACGTTATCCCAGGTGGGCTCCGGGAGTTTGACCCTCGGGTAGGTATAGTTGATATGATCGAAGCAGCTGTCCCTGGCAGGGTATGAGTAGGGAGCGGCTAGTCATCGCTTATTGCAGTTCAAATGAATGGCCCGCCTCTCCCTGGTAATGTAATCGATGCCGGGGGGCACGAGCAGGCCTCCCAACACCGCTAAGGACGTCACAGGATTGCGGTTAACAGCAGTAGGGCACTAAGTCGGAGGGCAATGTCCCTAGTGGACAGTGGCAAAGTAAGCATCAGCAGGCTTTGTCACAGTCCGTGTCACCAGCAGGGAGCACTCTCACAATAATAGCGCCACTGGAGGCTCCCCTCCCAGGGGGGGGCTCGAAAAACAAAAAGGCAGGCCGCAAGGTGAAGATCAAATAATTTTTGATACAGCTGTGTAGGAGGCAGTCTGGCGTCTGCGTCTAGGCACTCCTGCATAGTAGGGACAATGCTTGTCGCGCAGTCAGGCTGCCCCCCCCCCCGAGGCCGGCCCCTAGCTCTGACAAAAATCTCATGGCCAGCAACTCACTGCCAAAGGCTTGGGGTCTGGCCCAGCTCCAACCCTAATCATGTAGGGCCCTCCCTGGCGGCAAGTTTCGGCCAGGGCCTCCTCCGCGACCTGGGCTGGCGGCGGCGCTACAGCTCCCTGCGTTGACATGATACTGTGGTATAGCAGCACTTCAGGGCAGGCCATCCCGGGTCTAAAGCCTGCTGTCCCCACTCATGGCAGCAGAGAGCTCATTGCTTATTACTTTTTGTTTTCATTCGTTCTAGGAATAACTCTACTTCTTTCGGCTCCCTGATATTGTAGGTCTGATTGTTCCACATTATCCTCAAAAGGGCTGGAAATTTCATTTGGACCGTTGCCCCTTCAGCTCTCAGATCTTGCATATAATTTCCTAGGGCCCACTGTCTATCCGCAGTTGCTTTGGAGATATCGGAACGAATTTTATAATGATAGCCGCCTTTGGAGAGGGTGCCTGATTTCAAAGCCTTATTCAAGATACTTTCCTTAACAGTGTAGGTCTTAAAATTAACAAGTACTCTCCGTGGATTTTTCCTTACTTTATTAGGCCTGAAAGGGTCCCTATGTACCCTTTGTATGTCTTCATCCAAAGTTTTTCGTCCAGGTCTGGAGTGAGTTCTTTTAGCAGTTTAACTATGAAGCTCCTTATGTTCTGCCCTTCCGAACCTTCTGGAATATTCAGCAGTCGTAGATTATTCCGCCTTGAATTATTTTCCAAGGTCTCAACTTTATCCCCGAGTTCTTTCTCAGTTGATCTAAGTTTATCAATGTCATTTTGGCAGAGTTTCACTTCCTCCCTAGTCTGCTCCAGTGTATTTTCGATGACCACAACTCTGTCAACTAAGGCATTGACCTTGGACTCCAGGGCTTCACAAGTTGCCTGAATTTTCTCTTGATTTTTTCCGACTTTGCGAAGCTGAGCTTCATTTCTTTAAAGAGTGACCCCATCAAATCACCGATTACAGCCTGCGCAGATGTTTCTGACCCCTGTTCCTTATTCATCGTATTCTGGTATAGATTATCTTCACTCTCCGGTGCCTCATCCATTTCTAAACCATTCTCGTCTACAGGGTCCTTTGACATAAGGGCTTGGAACTTATTACGGGTTTCCATTATTGTTAAAATTGGGGAGGACATTAACTTTTGTTTAGCGGGGGACCCTCCGGCGGCACTCCCTTCTTTGGGTGTCCCGCATCAGAGTGTTGACTTCTCTTGCACCTTAAAAAAGGAACGAAGAGAAGGAGTAACTTTTAGATTGGATCCCTTTTTTAACTGCTCTTTTTTGGCTGTTTTGGTGGCTCTAGTTGAAACTGCCGCTGTTATGCCTCCCTTAGCTCGTTGGCCCCTTTGTTTTTTATTAATGTATTTCCCTGTATTGCCTTCTGGTGACGTAGTTTGCTCTTGTTCTTTCTCTAGCACTGTCCCTGTCCAAAGAACTGCGTCGTCCACTGTGTGGGGCACCTTCGAATTCTTGTTCCTTAGTACGTAACAGGTATCTTTGATCTGTCCGTCTGTGATATCTTCCCTTTCAGGAGGTCTTAAAACTGTCTTGCCCTTTCTGAAAAGAACCCTCTCTTGGGGCACCCGGGGCGTTTGGAGCGTTAATGTGGATTGACCCGGTAAGTCTCCCTGTAGTGATATCACAGAGTTAGAGTTTGAAGCAGACAGACCCCTTCGCTTGCCCCTTCCTCTCTTCTTGGCTGAATTCATGCACACAATCTCTTTAGCACTGTCTTTAACTATGTTCTCTTTGACTATGTTCTCTTTGCTTTCTTCCTTAATATCGCTATCAGTTCTCCTGCAAACCAGCCCTTCGATATTGCTAAAACAAAAAATCCCAGTAAATATCTGTGGGCTCCATGGGGATTACATGAGGAGCCTCAAACTCACTTTCAGTATCGCTCCCCGCTGGTGCCGAAATCCCTCTGCGGCAGCTGCCCAGAAGTCTCCCGCTCTTCCCAGCACTCTCGGAAGGCTGGGACACTGGCTCCGAGCTGGTCCCACCTCCGCCCTTACCTCCGTACTTCCGAGCTCCCGGGTGCCGCCGCTGCTTACACACGCCGAAGTTCCGATTCTCGGTGTTTCCTCACATCGCCGAGGTCCAGGCACGCCTGCGATCCTGGTGAAAGATTCTCTGTTTTTTCCCGCGACGAATTCTCAATTATAAACACCTGTAAGAGCCGGCTTCCTCTCCCCTGCACGCTCTCACTTAGCGGAGCTCGCGACCTAGGCTCCTAGCCGGCCGCCATGTTCTCCGTTCTAACACAATAATACCTGAAACAACATATCCAAAAAATGTGACACGCTGTGGCATATGTCACATGCCAGACTTGGGCTCCAACCCCAGTTAAATAAATTCTCACGACAGCGGATCTCTAACAGGGCAATTAGGTTTGTCCAATGACAGTAGGGAGGGTTCTCCGGGGTGGGGTTAGTGATGTGGGTTTTTTTACTTTCTTTGAGTACAATTTAAATTTTTTTCTGGGTGGGGAGCATTGGGGAAAAAAGACAAAAAATATTGTCCGATATGCAAGACCTACGGCAAGCACGGCCATGATAAAAAGCAGAATAACAAACTCTTATTAGGATAGGTGAGCTAAAAATCTCGACTTTGAATGTGAATGGGCTAAGAACAAAGAGAAGGCGACATAAAATCTTTGAATATCTTAAATTAATAAAGAGTGATATCATAATATTGCAAGAAACCCACCTTCTCAAAGTAGAGTGGCTCGAAATTATAAAACGTGAAAAATGGGTTGGGAATAGTGTTTGCACAAACCAACCCTGTAGTATCAAGGGAGTAGCAATAATTATTAAAAAATCATCGAAATTAACAATATTAGAGGAATGCGCAGATCCAAGAGGCAGATGGGCATTCGCTAAGATCAAGTTGGGAGATATTTATTTTTCTGTGGCTGGGTACTATGGCCCTAACACGGATGACCCCGCACCACTTCAGTCCCTCTATGCGCAGTTAATCACAACGTCCACACCAATTATTTTAGGTGGTGACTTTAACATCTTATTAGATTTCAAAAACGATAGGCATCCGCCTGGTAGAGCCTCGAATCTGACTAAAATGAGAGAGTGGCTGAATAGACTTAAAGACGATTTGGGGCTGGTTGACATTTGGAAGACCAAAGGGGATCATAGTAATAGATACACTTATAGGAATCACAAATATGGCCAATCCTCTAGAATTGACTTCTTTTTAATAGATAAACTATTAAGTAATAAGGTGAAGAAAGTGCTTCATGTGCCTGCCCACCTCTCTGACCACTCCTCAGTCCAGCTAGACATATGCTATAATTTCTTGCAGGATGAGAAAAGGTGGACATTAGATCGCACTCTTTTGCTAGACCATCAAGTTATAGACAAGTTGAGAGATACAACAGTAAATTACTTTGAAGATAATGTTAATGGAGAAACATCTAGCCAGGTAATTTGTGACGCTTATAAAGCCGTGCTTAGAGGGGTTTTAATTGGTCTAGCAATAAGCAGGAATAAGGAGAAAAGGCTTAAAATCACCCAGTTAGAGGCCGATATACTAGAAAAACAGGTGAGGTGGGAAGCTGCAACTTCGGAGGAAGAACAAAGCAATGGGAGAAATATTAAAAAAGAAATACGATCTAGCACTCTATTTGGAGGATAGGGTAAGGAAGAGGTGGCAGGCCAGTCGTTTATCAAACTATGAGTATGGGGAAAATAGCGGAAAACTCCTAGCGTGGAAGCTTAAAACTGACTCCAACAGAAATAAAATCATGGCAGTATACAAGGGCAGTGAAGGGGGAAAAGTAGAAGATAGGGCAGACATAGAAGAAGCCTTCGTAGATTTTTTTCAGTCACTGTATGAGGAAGACCTTTCACCTTTAGCTTCAGCAGTGAACCTCTACATAAGAGACTCACAAATTCTCAAGTTGGATGTAGATTCCTGCGAATTATTAAATGCAGTTATCACAGCGGAAGAGGGTCATGGAGGCGATTAACAGACTGAAAAGAGGAAAGGCTGCTGGCCCAGATGTTATCCCAAATGAGCTCTATTTAGCTCTAAAGGAATTCTTAGCCCCTAGATTAGCTGACCTTTTTAATACTATCTATTTAGAAGGCTCCCCGCTTCCAAAAACCTGGAATGAGGCGACTATCAGTTTGAGTTTAAAACCTGGTAAAGATCCCCTTAAATGTGAGCCGTATAGGCCCATATCCCTTTTGAACAATCGACTACAAAATCTTTACGCAGATCTTAGCAAAAGACTCGGATCCATATCAGATAAACTTATTCACAATAACCAAAAGGGATTTATTAGGGGGAGACAATTGCATGATCTTACTCACCAACTTATTGGAGCAATTGATATTGCTGTCCAGGAAAAATCCCTGCTTGCAGTTCTTACTTTCGATGCTGCTAAAGCATTCGACCGCGTGAACTGGTCATTTTTGCAGGAAGTCATCTTTCATTACGGCTTAGGGGAGAATTTCTCAAGAGCAATAGCAAATATATACTCGGCCCCTGTAGCAAAAATACTCATTAATCGTAGCTTATCGAAAGGATTCCAGATCAAAAGAGGTACTAGACAGGGATGCCCGCTATCCCCCACCTTTTTAATCTTTATATAGAACCTTTAGCTAACATGATAAGGAGGTCTCACGAAATCATTCCTTTTAAATTCAATGGATGGGTTCTGAAAGTGGCACTATATGCTGATGATTTAATGATTTACACAAGCAACTTGAATAAATCCCTTAACAGCATAACAAGATTATTAACAGACTTCGGAGTATCTCCGGCTACCAAGTTAACCATCAGAAGACTGAGGTCATGCATTGGAATATGATTATGCCGGTGATGGGTTCAAAAATAAAATTAAATACTTGGGGATAGAAGTTCCAAAAAATATTGATGAAATTGTTCAAGTAAATCTGGACTTAAAAGTAAAAGTAATGAGGAAGTTATTAAGATCTTGGAGCTGTTTATCTCTTACTTTTATGGGGAGAGCCAACGTTATTAAAATGGCGATCCTGCCAAAGTTTACTTTTGTATTTAATGCTATTCCGTTGGAGTTCAAACCACTTTGGATAAGAAAGATTCAGAGCGAAATAAATGCCTTCATCTGGGCCTCCAGAGGAGTAAGGATAGCCTGGAAAAGCATTGCCAAAAGAAAATCGAGGGGGATAGCCAGCCCAGACCTTATGATGTACTATAGAGCCTTCCATTTCAAGAACATCAGGAATCTTCTCCGACCGCATGAACTTTATTCTGCCTATTGGAAAGCAGTAACTGATTATGATCATTGTCTCTAAGTTTGGCCACCCCAAGTACTTTAAAAAAAATTAAATTAAAGGTACTGGGGTCAGCGTACAAACTATGGTACGAGATAAGAAGAGCATGGAAGTTTCCGTACTACAGTCCGCTAGCACCAGTATGGAATTCACCGGGAACACCGGAATGCCTGAAAGACTCCCTAGCAGGTCCTTTGAAAAAAGCAGGAATAGAGAAATGGGGAGAACTTTTAGAGCTTGGCAATTTAAAGAGCTGGGACTTACTATCGGAAAGAACCAACGCAGAAATCTCAAGGTTCAAATATTATCAGTTGGCTAGCTGGTCCAAAGAACAAGACATAAATGCAGAACATATTGGGAAACTGGAGGAAGAAATACAGAATACCCAGCCCGAAAAGAAATTTCAAAATGGTACTGGTACCTGACCCAGAGGGACGAGGTTGATTTTACCACACCAGGCGATACCTGGAAGAACATCTTTCCGGCTCAAGACTTGCAACAACTTTGGTAAGTATCCTGCACTTATTTATGGTATATTATAGTTTCTGCACCCCTTAGGAAAAATCATCTTTTACTTTACACAGGTCCTACTGGACGCCTGAAAAATTATCTAAAATGAATAACCAGGTGACGAAAAAGTGTCCAAGATGCGGTGAGATAAAGGCTAATGACATTCATATGCTCCACCTATGTGCTTATCTTGATACTTATTGGAATGAAATTGGTAAGATCATTGATAAAGCTCTAAATATTAATATTAAGGTAAGCACCTTTACTGTTATTTTTGGCATTTTGGATACTAATGAACCTATTATTGTTTTAAGTAAAAATCAGAAATATTTACTATTTACTTTAATCTTGTTAGCCAGACGTGAGGTGTGTATAAACTGGATTCTTCCATCTCCTCCTAAGGTGGCAGACTGGCTTTTTTCAGTTGACAAGTTCAGGAAATTGGATAAATCTAGAGGGGCAAGTGAACGTACGAAGTACTGGGAACTTTGGGACAAGAACTATGTGGCAGGGTAGGAAGGGATGTCCAATGATTCCAACAAACGCGATCCAACAAATTCAAGGGATTCATCATGGTGGCTCTGTGATGGTAAACTCAAAGAATTTGTAGGTTCCTAAGACATGGTCTTACCTCGTTATCTAAGGGCGGCTCCCATTTTCTTTTAACACAAGGTGACCTTGCTTGCCATAACCATGAAGATCGCATAAACGAGGACCAAAAAAAAAAAAATGGCAGCAGAGCTCCAGCTGGGTGCCCTCCCTTTCCCACTCTCAAAGTGCGTGGCTCACTTAGGCCCAACAGGCCCGCCGTCCGCAGACTCCTCTAGACCGAGGCCGGGCGCCGGCTCACTTTTCACCGCCTGCAGAGTCCCCCTGGATGCGTATAGATGGCGGATAGTGTTTATGGCCAACAGAGCCTCTCTATAGAGCGGCCATCTTGCTGCCTGGCTGCGCCTGATTAAGTGACAAGTTAGGTAATATAAAAATCTAATTTCCGTGTAAACAAGAGGATGAGAAGGTTCTATATGCTAAATTTGATTAGAATTCGTAGAAATCCAAGGAAGTGCATTGCCACAAGACATAAGATACCTTTTCGCTGATACGCAAGTATTTAGATGTTCTATCTCTGTATTCCAGATAATAACTAGAGAAAGAGAATAGAAGCCAATAATCATAAAAAGGCTGTTTTTGATGATAACAAATGCAACCGACCTTGTAAGAAAAGGAGAAGCCGTTCTAAGCCAGTTCTCAAAAACATTTTCAGACCTGTCTGAAAAATACAAACTTTCTTGAAGAAACTTAAGGTTCATATGTGAACAACCGAAGTAGGGGGGGAAAGCGCAAAGGTAACCAGAAGAACAGCAATATGTTCTCCATATTGATTACCAGTTACAGGCACAAAACTCTCCCCACTCTATCGTAACTTCTCTGCAGTCCTTTCCAAATGAATCTGTTGACGTCTGAGACTGGTGCCATTCTTAAATCATTGTGAAACTCCCAAGTATGTTGCAAGTGTTCAGGACTGATGTCTTAAAAGATAACTGGGTGCCATCTGAAGGTCACCTTTTTACATAGGATCCGTATAAAGATCCCATATTAATTTCTATTGAATAGTTGTACAGTTTGTTGGTTCTAATTAAGCATAAGTAACTACAGTTAGTCCAAAGAAAAAGTAGCAAAGAGATAAATTGTAAAAAATAAAGTTTGAGGTGAAATGGAAGTCCTTTGTTACTATTCTAGACTGATATTCAAGATTGTTTTGTCATCTTAAGCATACCTCTTTACATTAAACACCTGAATCAACTTTGGGAATTCCCATAAAATAGACTCCCTACATGATTGAAGGAGTTTCTTTAATTTATCAAATAATTGTGTTGGTCACAATAGATGTGCTAACGTTACCTTCGAGGTAGCAGAAATTTTAGAAAGGAATGAAGGACAAAAACGTGAAAACGTTACATTGGCCAAGTGCCATTTTTAACTTCCTACTCGATTCAAATTATTGTAAGAACATGATTCACGTAAAGGAATTGGATGAAGATAAATTAACTATTCGAGTCCCAAGATTTCTATTGTGGTCCAGCACAGGTGACCACCCTTACATGAGTCCAAGAAATTAAAATAAAGAGGAGATTGCGGAAAAATGAGTGATACTATTAAGTAGAATTTAGGTGAAGAATTAGCCCATCTGATAGGGTTGAAAAATAAAAGTATAAAGCTCGAAGGATCTGTATTTCTAGTAACAAAAGATTGAAAAATCGGTTTTAGAAGGAAAACGTGTAGTCACCATTCTAAGTTCTAATAGGTGCTGCTCAACTCTCATTCCACAGCTACTATTTTCGACTTCCTCATTACTATACAGGCTTACAGTGGTGCAAATTTTGCTCCCTTTTCCACCACTTGTCGTTGTAGGTAGATATGATTGATTGTGAGAATTGTTAGATAGTTGCCAATCAATATTGTCTAGTTTCCTCAGGACATCTTTTGTGTTCCGGATGAATGATGAAAGTTTCTTCATAAATGGTTGTAGTTCGTTATCCTTGTACTCGCCTTATCTGGAACAGATTAAATCAATTCCTGTAATAATAGGTCTTCCTTTGGGTGGGGGAAACCCGGTTTGTGCCCTTTGGAAGTGTGTATATATGGTTGCCATGATTGGATGTTTGATACAAAGCTACTGTCTTTTAAAGTGTTCTTAGGCCTTGATTGGTATCTGTCTAAATTTCTGATAACCATTTTAGAGTATCAGACATAGCATTCCTAGATAATTTTTGATAATTGGAATGATCCAACTGTCGATTAACCTCATGTAGGTAGTCTTCAGTCTGTAAAATCGCGATATTTCCTCCTTTATCTGCCACTTTGTCTGGTTTATGGCTTATATCTTCTAATGCCTTATGTTATTCCTGGGTGATATTCTTATAATGGTATTTAGTTTTGGAAATGTACTTATATTCCTTCTCCACGTCCTGAAGTACTGCTGTGTAAAATAGCTCTAGAATTTCCGGGGTAAAGTTGGTGTAAATGTTGATTGTACAGTGAACTTGCTTTCCAATATGTGATGTATTTATTCCCAGTTCCACAGCTGATATGCTGATTTCCATAAATGAATTATTTGATAAATCATCCATCCTGAAAGTTGTTATAAGATGAATAGCTTCAAAAACGTGGACTGAAAGATAACTGGCTATTGGTTGTGATGGATGGGTTCTGATACTGTGAGGTTTATCAATAAAGAAGGCTTTGAGTTTGTCTACAGATGAATTTATATAGATCAGTTTTTGTTTGAACATTGTGCAGACTTGGTTTCTCTTGTATATTTTTGCCGCCTCACAAAATAACTTGCCTTAGGCTTACATGTCCAAAACCTGAGACGCAACTACACATTATCAGTCTTTTGTTCTCTGGTAATATCCGTGTTAAACTTATAAGCCAAGAAGCCCTTCTAAAGGAAGAGCGATCACCAGGTGTTTGCACCTGGGTTTGCAGGCATGCACCTGGCTGAAGGCCAATGGTTGCTTCTGTAGGGGAATAATTTGTAACCATTTTCAAGTGAGAGGAGATGTAGCCTAATGGCCAGAACCGCTGACTTTGGAACTGGTGAATCTGATTAAAGTCCCATCAGTTCAACGTCCTGTGATTCTGGGCAAACCACTTTCTCATGCCTTTAAAAAAAAAAATAGAAGAAAAAAAAACCTGACCCTGTGTAACATTCTAGTGCTCATGTAAAGCGCTCCAATGCCTTCAAGCTGAGTTTGTGCTATGTACAACTGAAAAAAATGTGGCAAAAAATGAGATGGGTGTTGAATATTGTACATTATGGGTATTGGCTCAGGTTCCTGTTGGGTTATCACAATCTGTTCCTTAAAACAATCTTCTAATTTCCAGTAGGTCAGGCTACATCAGATCACCATTCTTCTAGAAAATCGATCTGTGGGGAGGTTACCCTCCTCTCAGAAATAAAGAAGAAATGTATTCCCGCTTGTTTGAAAAACAAAATGAAAGTAGGAAGTCCTACTATTTTCTGCTTTGAAAAGAGCAGGAAGTGCGTTAAAAAAAACTCACCGTAGCAACTGTTATACTAGTATGCCTTTGTTCCTCTTCTTCGAGATATTCCTCTGACCCATCTTGTCTATAATTTTTCAGGAGAGTATTCCATCCACCTGTTTAAAAATTCTGATTCTGTGAAAAATGTTCCGGTATTGTGAGAAAGTGCCATCTTTCTTGCATGGTATGCCCCCACTTTTTGCTGAATTGCTGATGTGCTTTGAGTGAGTGTGCCCTGGGCTCCTGCCAACCAGGTACCCAGGGCCTGTGTTCCTTCCCTAAAACTGCATTGATGCCTATACCCAATTGGCATCCCTGGCCACAGGTCAGCCCCTGGTAAATGGTACCCTGGGTACCCAGGGCACTGTGATCAGGGAAGGCCCCTAAGGGCTGCAGCACTTGTTGTGCCACCCTTAGGGACCCTGTACTCTTACACACACACACTGCCTTGCAGGCTGCGTGTCTTGGTGCAGAACAAAAGTGAAGAGTCGACATGGCACACATCCCTGTGTGCCATGCCTACAAACCACTGCCCTGGCCTAGGTCAGCCACCCCTCTAGCTGGGTGCACTATGCCAGTGGTGAGGGCACAGAGGCATGAGCCCTGTGTCCCTACAGTGCCCAAGTCCATTCTTGGGCATTGTAAGTGCAGTGCTGCCATTAAGAGTATATGGTGCTGGGAGTCTGTCATTACGAACTCCACAGCACCATAATGGCCCCACTGAAAACTGAGAAGTTTGGTATCAAACTTCTCAGCACATTAAACCCACACTGATGCCAGTGTGGGATTTAATGTAAACGCACTCCAGAGGGCATCTTAGAGATGCCCCCTGAAACCAACCCGACCTCCAGAGTCCGGACTGAGTGGCTGCCCAGGCTGCCACCACCAGACATGTTTCTGGACCCCTGGGTTGAGAGCCTCTGCTCTCAGGGGCCTGAAACAATGCGCATCCTGGGGCGAGGTGCCAAAGCCTCCTCCCCCAAGATGGGCAGGGGGAGCTTCAAAGGCCTGCCGTCTTTTGAGCTTCCCCAGACCAATTGCTGCTTCCAGCAAACTGGTCCCCACTGGTTCTACCCCCACTTCTGGCGGGAGAACCGGCGGGAAAACCAGAGGCAGGGAAATGGGTTGTGCCCACCTCTGCCAACTCCACCCCTAAGGTGGGGGAGGCGAGGTGAAGCACAAACTCGAGTCCCCGCCATCTTGAGGATGGGGGGACCCAGCCAACCAGGGACAGGCTCCTGCCCCCTCCCACTGGAGAGGAGCAGAATAGGGGTGTACCCACTCCCAGGAAGGGACCCATTGGTCCCTGCCCTTACCTACCTGTAACCACCTCTAAATTCAGTATTTAGGGGCTCCCTGAACCTTCCTTCCTCAGTTCCCGAATCCGAAAACAAGAAGAGAAGACGAAGCAAGAAGACCAGCCTGTGCAGCTGCTAACAAGGAGGCGACGACAACTGACTTGGCCCCAGCCCTACCGGCCTGTCGACCTCTGAACCTGCTCCTGCGGAACCCCGGCCTCAGCCACCTCAAAAACCCCGGAGGACCTGACTTCTGTGCCACAGCCTTCAACCCAGGGACTCCCACGAGCAATGGTACTGTTCAAAAGAAACAAACTACAAAAGACCCGGCCCTGGCACGGATCCGCGAAACCTGCACACTTTGCACCCGCCGAGCCCAGCCTGTGCTTGAGTGAACAAAGACTTTGAGGACGTCCCCCCGGCGATTCTGACCTGTAATCCAGTGCCCAAGGACCCTCCTCGACGACCCAGACGACGCCTGCAGCCTCAGGACAAGGGACCCCTCCAACCGCGACCAGCAGGGGGTAAGATTTCCCGACCTCAAAAGACACCCCTGCACCCGGCACCCCACGGCCCCCTGTGCCCAACTCCTGGGTGTCTACCTATCCTCCAAGACCCCAACTTACCTCCCGAAGTGTTGGTCGCCCCTGAAGAGTCACCGTCCCCGAGCCTGCAGCCTTTTTTCACCGTCCAAGATCTCCATTGGTTAACATTGAGCGCCCGACGGCTCAAAAGCACCCTGCACCCAGCCGCCCGAGTGCCCCTGGAAGTGCAACCTCTACCCTAACCTACTTCCCCATTTGCCCTGAGCAAGTGACCAGGAGCCCAGTTCCCACAGCCGCGTGGCCTGCTTGCCAGCAGCCACCAACCCGAGGCCCCCTGCCTGCCATAGGATAACATTGGGCCTACTCACTCCTCACCCGGCCGCCCCTGTGCCGCTGAGGGTGTAACAACTGTACTTACCTGATACTGGGGGACCCCTGAGTCTATGCCCAGAACCTTAACTCTGCCAGTCGAGTACTTGCCCAAAGACCGATAACTCACTTTTCTTCCATAGGGTAACACTGACTGGCTCCCACCTGGAATTTCTTCTAAGTGTGGAGTTTTGAAACTTTAAAATATTCACCTAAAATCAACCGAGTCACGAAAACGAAAATACTCACCTGGTATTAGAAGAGGACCCATTGCTGGACCGAGGTGCCCAACACTGGCCCTAAAAGTAATCACAACGTTACTTACCGCTAACTCCATTTTCTTCCATAGGGATCCATTGACTGGTTTTCTGTGAAATTTCTTCTAAGTGTCTACTTTTGAAATACTAAAATATTGTTTAAAAATCACAACAGTAACTTATTCGAACTACTCACCTGCTATCAGGAGAGACGTCAGTACTGCCTCTTTTAGTCTAGTACCAACCATGAAAAGTAATTTTTACCGTACTTACCAGTAACTCGAAATTCCTCTCATAGGATATCATTGCCTGCTTTTGTTGAAAAAGTTTCTAAGTGTTGATTTCTGCATTTTACAAATATTCTTTAAAAATCGTGCCAACGATACAAACGTAATTACTTGCCTGTTTTAGATAGATACCCCAGTGCTGAACCAGAGAACCCAGCACTGGATTACAAAAGTAACGTAAACCTGCTTTGCTTGCAAACTGCATTTCCTTCCATAGGATAACATTGGTAATTTTACCCAGAAAAGTTTCTAAGTGTCAACTTTTGAAATGCAGTAATATTCCTCAAAAATCACTACAATAACCAAAACGCTTTTTCTTACCTGTTTACAGGAAGTGTCCCAGGACTGAATCCAGGATCCAGTCCTGTGGTTAGAAAAGTAATCTACAAAGTAATTAATTGTAACTAATCACAATTTTCCATTGAGCTCAATGTTGCATTGTATTTGACCCTGTGTTGCCTCTTGCATCAACTGTGATTACTACCATCAAAAAGTCTATTGCCTATTTGTAAGGTGATTAACCAAAGCATCTCATCCTGAGAAAACATATTGCAATACCTCTTGTGGGTTCTAAAATAAAACAAGTATATAATTTTTTATACACAAACCATTGGCCTAGAGTTCAGTTCTTGAGTGTGTGGCTTCATTTGCTGACTGAGTGTGTACAACAAATGCTTTACACTGTCCTCTGATACTGCCTTACTTGTCGACCAAGCTACCACTTTAGAGAGTAAGGTTACATCTAACTTTAGCCTCTGCCAAACCTCTGGGGACTGTGGATCCTGTGCACCCTGAACCTTACTTTGGTTCAGTATATACAGGGCCACTTTCCTACAGGTATGCTATACTTCAGTCAGGAGTTCCCATAAATTGTGAGAACGGGGGACTATAGTATGCTAAAGCAATGTATCTAAGTTTTGTTGCTTGTATTTCCTGAAGCAGCAACAGTTTAGAAAGCTAAGATCTTATATTAAAGCTATGAATCATTCATTTATTTACAGCCGTTTTTACCGAGGACCTTCTCACTCTTCATGAGGATGAGCTCATGAGGATCAAGCACCATTATGAAGTTCACAAAGAGTTGTTTGAAGGTGTGCAACACTGGCAGGACAGCTGGCAGCGTTATTTGGAATTAGAGGTAATTCTAAGAATGAAATGACTACCCTGACTGCAAATTTTCACAAATGGTCATTTTGAAAATGTACCTTTATGTAAATGTACTTTAACTTCAGTCATGATTTTCCCACGTGGTTGAAAGTTGTAGATATCCTCCTATCTTTTAATCTTCTGTATTTATCTCCCTTGTGGTTTGTCCTTGCACTTGAAATATGGTTCTTAAATCATGTTTTTACAATAGAAATAACGGATAAATTTTCACACTATTAATCATTGCAATTTCGATACATGGAAAACGTTTTGTTCCTTATGTTATAGATGTCATGGTATTGATATTTCTGTGGCTTAATGTGTTGACCAACTGATAGTTTGCTGTGATTATCTTGCTATGTCTGGGGTAATATCACTATGCAAACTGACTCTTGAGCATGAGGGGGTATTTTAATTTTAGGAGAGGAAGTTTTAGGGTGGCAGCCAAAATCAATCTTGATGAGCTTATTTTGAGTAAATATTGTAGAACTTCACATTGCACAAGCAAATAATGTTTTGACTTATTGTACTGTGTTCAGAGTTCACAAGGATGGAAATTAAATGTAATACTCTGACCTATATCATGCTGAGCAAACTTATTGAATGTTTGTATTTAACATTTCTCTGTTACACAGGTGCACTTTGACTTTTTGCGGGACACATTTAGCCAGGAGAGAGAAATGACCAAGCAAATATCCAAATACATTTCAATTGACTCTAGCAATCATTAGTTATCCTTCAAGGGATCTCTTCCGCTAATCATAACTGAATTGTCCTGTGAACGTTCGGAATCCCTTACTCTATATAGTTCAAACTATGAAAATCAATTTTCCTTAAATGGAAATTTGACATCCTGTTGAAGTTTGTATTGATCAATTTTCATTTTTTATTTTATTAAAGAGCTAATTTTATTTTTTGGGAAAGTTACTAAATAATAGAAACAAGCTTCCACAAATGTTTTTTTTGTTTTTCTTTAAGAAAGTGAGAGCACAATTTAACTAGAAAGGGAATCGATAGAGACTGGCAAAAGCACTGTCCATGCTACTTTAAAGGGAGCACATTCAACCAGTGTGCCTTGATGCCAGGTCAGTGACATTGTTCCAGTTTATTTTATTCTGGCTCCTGGAGCACTGAGTTTGGCCTTTCTTTTTCTGAATTGTTTTCCCAAAAACTTCGATTTTGGTTACTTGTTTCATGCCTTTGGGCTTCAGCAGGCTTTTTTTCTGTTTTTTGGAGAGTTCGGTTTCACAGAGAAATGATATCTTTCTATGTGAAGTGGCCTTCCTCTAGTAGGAAGGTGAAGACTGATCTGTGAATTGTCTACACCATGGGTACGCACAAACATTCTCTTAGGGGCCGAAACGCACAGTCTGGGCTATGGCCGGGGGCCGCACAGATGGGTGGGGGTGTGGCTGGGGCGGCGTGATTCGGGGGCTGGGCTAAGTTGGGCAGGACATGGAATGGTGGGAAGTCTGGTGGACAAAGTCTACCACGTGGAGTAAAACCATGCATGGCATTCACAAAGTACTATGTCAACAAAAGAGGGAAGGGGGGACCAGGAGCTGGTTAAAGGTCCAGTGCCTGTGCTCCTAGAATAAAGTGTAAATGCACAAAGGAGGACACTGTTCCTAAGGAGGTATGCAAAGTATTGCTATCTCCTAAGAAGAAAAAGAGAAAGAGAAAGGGGGCAGAAAAGGGGAAATAAGTAAAGTTAATGGATAAATAAACTAGGCCTTGGACTCCCAAAGTGTAAGGGAAGAACAAGTCTTTTCCTTGTTGCCCTCACACACCCCGAAGGATGTCATGCTTCATCATCGGGCGGTTGCTCCTCGTTGGGCCGGCGCTGCAATGCCCAACGGGTCCCCCGAAGGGTCACTTTGTCGGAGATCTTCTGCGGACCGCCGTTTGGTGCATGCGAGAGTGTGGAGGGAGTCCTAAATGAGGAAAGTGCAAGTGTGTGTGGTGATTAAAAATGACTAAGGGTTACAAAAAGATCTAATTTTAATAAGACGGAACCCGTGTCAAAATAAAAAACCCGTAGGTTAAATGTTACCTATGAGGCGTAATGTGCCTGGGTAACTCAAAAAGGTCAAGGTCAACATGTTTCGCACCTCTGTTGTCCCGTAGGATCCGTGGCGCTTCTTCAGGACCGGGTGTGTATTGTGGTGTTATGTGGTGCACGTGAGGAGTGAAAGTGCACAGAGGATCAAGAAATTTAAGCGCGTGGAAGGTGGTCACCCTCCACGGTATTCAGGGTAGGCCCAACCTAGAGGCTAGTACCGGTGGGCTACAACTAAATAGTTGAAACTGCTACCTGATAAGAAGCCTAGAGAAGAAAAAAGAGAAAAAAGGAAAGAAAGTAAAAAAGGAAACATGAAAAATACAAAAGTGCGTACATCAGTATAGGTCAAACGGCTCAATGGCAGCACACTGTACGAGATATTACCAATAAACAAAGAGTAGCATAGTAGACATGACAGTCCATTAAAAACAGTCCATTAAAAACACGGGAGTGTGATTGCACATCCTGGTATGGATCCTCGGTCAGAAGGTGAGTGGTGGTCAGCGCGCTGCCCAGAGCCACTCACGAGGTGGATAGGGCGACCTGAACCACCAAGAAACCCCCAACAGGTACCACAACTAGGATTGTGCGGGGATGAATAGGTCTCCAGGGAGAACCTGTGCCCAAGGGCGCTCTCAGACGTCTGGCACATTGCAAGAAACACTGTAACCTCAACACGTTACCAAAAGGGTGCCATGCGCTAGAATGGGAGCCCGGGGTGCACGGATCATGGATACCGCAGTTACTCATGAATGAGGTAATGGGACATCACGGGAGGGTATGTGGCAGGACCCTTACCTAAAATGCCAGGAGAAGTATTCCAGAAGGCTAAGAACGTGGGAGGCCCGCACCTTACCGGGCTAGGGCGAAGAAAAGAAGAGAAGAAACACAGGGAGATAGGGCACATTATATAAATATCCTTCAGCGAGTATCAGCAACAGTACAGTGCACTTACTGTTTTTGTCGAGACCCAGCCAGCGCTGCATTGCATCATACTCGCATAAAGCTTCGGGTGCCGGCTCGTCTAACACCTACCCGCACCTCACGTCTGCCCGACAGTGAGGAGGGAGACCGGGAGTTCACCTCATATAGCCGCTTGGGTCGGTCGTGGGGCGGCAACCTCTTCCGGTATATAGAATCATAGCCGGTATCAGTAGCGTCTGCCAAAGGCAAGTAAGGGTGATGCGCATGCGTGCTGGAAGACTACTGATGTTTGTAGTTCCGCGCATGTGCGGAAAATAATGTTGGGCTCCCGTACTGTGAAGGGAGAGAGACACGTAGGGGAAGCGAGGAGACATAGAGACCTGATAGTTGAAGGCATGGAGTCGCAGCCTTCTAAGGTTAGAAATGCATCCTAAGTGTGTCGCATAGATATGTGCTATATGGTAAAGTACAGGACACCCCCTTATTGGACTGATTACATATTTATGTACATCTTTAAGGAGTGTATAAGTTAAAGGGAGGTGGAAAAGGGGTGCGAATAAAGATATAGCACATATCTATGCGACACACTTAGGATGCATTTCTAACCTTAGAAGGCTGCGACTCCATGCCTTCAACTATCAGGTCTCTGTCTCCTCGCTTCCCCTACGTGTCTCTCTCCCTTCACAGTACGGGAGCCCAACATTATTTTCCGCACATGCGCGGAACTACAAACATCAGTAGTCTTCCAGCACGCATGCGCATCACCCTTACTTGCCTTTGGCAGATGCTACTGATACCGGCTATGATTCTATATAGCGGAAGAGGTTGCCACCCCATGACCGACCCAAGCGACTATATGAGGTGAACTCCCGGTCTCCCTCACTGTCGGGCAGACGTGAGGTGCGGGTAGGTGTTAGACGAGCCGGCACCCGAAGCTTTATGTGAGTATGATGCAATGCAGCGCTGGCTGGGTCTCGACAAAAACAGTAAGTGCACTGTACTGTTGCTGATACTCGCTGAAGGATATTTATATAATGTGCCCTATCTCCCTGTGTTTGTTCTCTTCTTTTCTTCCCCCTAGCCCGGTAAGGTGCGGGCCTCCCACGTTCTTAGCCTTCTGGAGTACTGCTCCTGGCATTTTAGGTAAGGGTCCTGCCACATACCCTCCCGTAATGTCCCATTACCTCATTCATGAGTAACTGCGGTATCCATGATCCGTGCACCCCGGGCTCCCATTCTAGCGTATGGCACCCTTTGGTAACGTGTTGAGTTTACAGTGTTTCTTGCAATGTGCCAGACGTCTGAGAGCGCCTTGGGCACAGGTTCTCCCCGGAGACCTATTCATCACCGCACAATCCTAGTTGTGGTACCTGTTGGGGTTTCTTGGTGGTTCAGGTCGCCCTATCCACCTCGTGAGTGGCTCTGGGCAGCGCGCTGACCACCACTCACCTTCTGACCGAGGATCCATACCAGGATGTGCAATCACACTCCCGTGTTTTTAATGGACTGTTTTTAATGGACTGTCATGTCTACTATGCTACTCTTTGTTTATTGGTAATATCTCGTACATCAGTGTGCTGCCATTGAGCCGTTTGACCTATACTGATGTACGCACTTTTGTATTTTTCATGTTTCCTTTTTTCCTTTCTTTCCTTCTCTTTTTTCTTCTCTAGGCTTCTTATCAGGTAGCAGTTTCAACTATTTAGTTGTAGCCCACCGGTACTAGCCTCTAGGTTGGGCCTGCCCTGAATACCGTGGAGGGTGACCACCTTCCACGCGCTTAAATTTCTTGATCCTCTGTGCACTTTGACTCCTCACGTGCACCACATAACACCACAATACACACCTGGTCCTGAAGAAGCGCCACGGATCCTACGGGACAACAGAGGCGCGAAACATGTTGACCTTGACCTTTGAGTTACCCAGGCACATTACGCCTCATAGGTAACATTTAACCTACGGGTTTTTTATTTTGACACGGGTTCCGTCCTATTAAAATTAGATCTTTTGTAACCCTTAGTCATTTTTAATCACCACACACACTTGCACTTTCCTCATTTAGGACTCCCTCCACACTCTCGCATGCACCAAACGGTGGTCCGCAGAAGATCTCCGACAAAGTGACCCTTCGGGACCCGTTGGGCATTGCAGCGCCGGCCCAACGAGGAGCAACCGCCCGATGATGAAGCATGACATCCTTCGGGGTGTGTGAGGGCAACAAGGAACAGACTTGTTCTTCCCTTACACTTTGGGAGTCCAAGGCCTAGTTTATTTATCTATTAACTTTACTTATTTCCCTTTTCTGCCCCCTTTCTCTTTCTCTTTTTCTTCTTAGGAGATAGCAATACTTTGCATACCTCCTTAGGAACAGTGTCCTCCTTTGTGCATTCACAAAGTACTTCCTTAAATTAACTGTTCAAAAGATTGAGTGTGTGCTGCATTTTGAAATAAACATGTGGATCGATATGTTTGAAATGCAACCATTAGCAATAAGGATGAAAAAAGGTGACCAGTCCAGCTTTGCAAAGGCCCTTTCATTGCGCAGTAATGGGTGTTGCTGCATCTTTAGTAACTTTTGAACCGTTTGAGCTAGAAACAAATTATTCTTTTGACAATCTATAGATTAGGCGACAGATGATGGATTGTGTGGCAAATGTGGAAAATCTATAATTATTAAAAAATCGCCACAGCCGGACAATTGCACAGTACCACTTGCCCATAGTAAAGCACCTGGTTAAGGAAACTGCTTTGCTGAACTAGAAATCCTGTATTCCTTCCCAGTGCTATCAAGATCTTCTCCAATCTATCACTGAGCCACTGGCCAGGAATGTTCCTAACTTGCAAGACAACACAGGCAGTGTTAATGCTGTGGCTCAACTGTAGGCTATCTACAGGCACAGCGCGATTAGGAAAAAGACTGTCATAATAAACAAGTGTTAAAGCTCATACCACCAATGCAGTGCACAACAAAACACACAGTACCAGAAATAAAAAAGGCATTTTCTCTCATAAAACCTTTTTCAACATTAAAATAAAAAAGCAGCCATTTCTCAAGCATCAAAAAACGTTCTGAAATTCTGTCCCAGATCAGAAATCAGTCTGCCTAATAAAAGACAGATACATTTGCCGCTTTTTATAAGTAAACTATTTTCCATGATCATGAGGTCAAATACCAAAACATCAGTACCTCAATGTTGCATGCTACAGCAGAACTACAGCACAGGAGGAGCCCTGTCCCTACAACAAGCTGAATCTCCTTTGGAAAAAAGCCCAACCAAAAAACAAAATGATGTTGGGTGGCTCCAAAAATAGTTAAAAACGGGCCAAGTAAATACATTAATTCCCTTACTAATTTTACAAAGTTTTGAATCTTATAATAATGTTAGGAATCATGCACCTGTCTCCTTAAAATCACCTTCTCAACCTACATGGAGCTCCCACCCTTGCGTCAGCAAACACACCCTGGCCCCCACCTCACTGTTCTCGAGCGCCTCCCATCTCCTGGCAAGCTGAGTTACTTTCAAAAACAAAACTCCGGCTGCAGATCCCTGGTTAGGTGGGTGAGTTGTGCTTTCTCAATTCATTGCCCTTCTGCAGGCAGCTTAGCGTCAGAGGAGCTCGGGGTGTATCGGGAGAGAGGCAGAGCTGGTGGCGAGGCAGGGCTAGCAAACACACAGCCATGAAGCTAATGGCAGGTGGAGAGGAAAAGTAGAGGGCACGATGTCTGGGCTGGTAAGGAAAGCCAGCAACCTGCATGCTGTTTATATAAATCTCTTCCACTACCGGCCGCAAGCAAGTGACATCACTGACTAGGAATGAGGGGGGGTCGCAAGTGAGGAGGTAGACCCAATTTGTTTTCAGAGCATGATCTGTCAACTTTTTTTCACTTTGAATGCGGCCCCCGAGGAACAAACTCAGGCAAAATAATGGCTGCTGAGCCTGCTTGTTTTCCACACGAGGCCGCATGGAAAGGTCTGGCGGGCCGCATGTGGCCCGCGGTCCTTACTTTGAGTACCACTGGTCTACACAGTATCGCCCCGATCCTTCACCTACAAAAGTGCCCCCACCATATCAAATTTTTTCAAGGAGGTCCTTCCTGCACAGAGAAGATTCGTCTCTTTGGAATAAAAGAGGGCTGGCGGAGGCTATAAGAGTCAACATTGGGGAGGTCTGAGGGGCATGGAGACGGAGCTCACACTACTTTTTAGGTCTCGCCTAGCGTTGCTGCGCACATGCGCAGCTCGCTCGGCGAGATTTATTGCAGATGAGGAGTTTTAGAAAAGGCCTTGAAGCCCCGCCCCTTATTTCCATTGGCTTGCGTCACCGTTTGTTAAACGGTGGCCTGCCATTGGAAATAAGGTTTCCAGGGTGCCTCCTTTTCGCTTTTTTGTCCGGCCCATCCGGACTGGCTCGCCTGCTTCACGGCTGTCGTGAAGACTTTTCTTATCTGCTTGTTTATTTAACAAGCAGATAAGAAAAGTCTTTACAACAGCTGTGAAGCCGGCACGGAGCTCAAAGGTGCACGGGGTCACGGGGAGGACAGGGCTTCATTACCCACAACAAACAGGATGAACAAATGTTTTTGTAGCGGTGCCGATGCTAATTTTGTTGGGGGAAAGTGTGCATAACTGGCATCTGTATTCTAAATATCTTAAGCTGGCAATATGAATAAAACACATCTGCCGCCAATGCAACCAATATTGACAATTCTGAAGGATTTTTTTTTTTTATTTTTTTTTTTGCACGAATGGTAGCATTACGCATGTTTTGCATTCTTCGGTTTCACGGAGTGCAATACGATGCAACTTTATGTATGTGCATAGTTTTTAAAGGATTTACAGTGTTATTTTTTACAGAAAATGTTTAACGTATTCAAATATAAGAAAGCCATTTCTTCCAGATTGAAAGTGCATAGTAAAATGTATGCACGGTTGCCATGATGCGAGCATTTCTCACGCTAGTATTGCGCTTTTGCACACGAGAGGACTGTTGTGCTTATTTATATATTTAACGTGCCCTGCGTTGCTTGGAGTATATAAAACAGAAGAGCTTTTCAAAATCACAAACGGGTACTTCAAGCCGTACATATTACCACAGAAACGGACACACAACGGAGTTCTTTGTTTAATTAAGATGGGAGGGCATATTTTTACCAAGCTCTGTTGCGCCACGCAGACCACCATATCACGAGTCAGGGGTGTAACACAGGCCCCCGCTGCCACGAGTTGCCTTCTCTCGTCTTCTTACAGCAGCGTGCACCACACAACCAACCCAGTGTTTCCCCATATTGCCGAACTGGTGCCTCTAACCCCCGCCCCCCGTGTGCAAATCACTCTTGCCCTTCAACTGTGGCCGTCGCGCCCCACAGTGCCCGGCACTGCAACTCCATCCACCCCACCCGCCCCCCCTTGCCTAGGAACGCCCAGTGCACTCCAACCGACCCACTCCACTCGTCCGCATAAAACCTCCTCCTGGTCAGCCTGGCACCCCGCCCCAACCTTGCAACCAGACCCTTTGCTGCCTTTACCCAAGCCACCAAAACAGCCCCCATGCCCCTCCCTTCTCGCTGCTCCCACTCAAGCGCCCCGTCAACCTCTACCCGCCTCCAACATTAATGCGTCCTTTAAAATCCGCCCCCCCACCGTTCCGTCACCCCAGACCACATTCCTCTTTCTAAGTACTCTGAGAGATTAATCATCAGCCCAGGATCACAGGATGTTGAGCCACGCCGAGATCAAAACTTCACCAACCCATTCAAATTTGTACTCTAACGTCCCCGCCCCCCCAAGCTCTCCGTGGGCACCTAGCCTCCTGCAACCATCCATAGCGCCTTAATCCCAACTGTGCCATCCCCAGGTGTCTGCGCGCACGTCCCTGCCCGTCCCCCCAACCCCATCACTCGCTCTTCCCCACACAGATCTCCTGTAATCCTGTCCGCCCTCTAAGAAATAATCTCACTGAGCTATTGGTATTATAAATGACAATGCGTTTTATTTGTTTTTTTTTGTAAAAACATAAATAAAAGGCATTGTCATTTACAATGCGAGAGTATAAGCTATTGGCATTGTAAATGACAATGCCATTTATGTATCTGTTTTCAAAACCAACACATAGATAAAAGGTTTGTCACTTACAATGCCAATAGCTCAAACTTTTGCAAATGCGAGACCTATTGCATTGCAAATGCTTGTTGTATGTAGTCTTTTTAAGTTTTAGCACAACATACAATTCAAGTTCAGCACAGTTGTTTTTGCCAAGTACATTTTTCCTGAGAAACTGTGAACATTTCACTCTATAGGAAAGTGCCCCTTTTTGCCCCCACTTTTTGCCAAACTGTTGTTGTACTTCGACTGAGTGTGCCCTGGGTTCCTGCCAACCAGGTATCCAGGGCCTATGTTCTTTCCCTAAACTGTACTGATGCAAAACCCAATTGGCAACTCTCTGGCCACATGTAAGTTACCTTGTAAAAGGTACCATTTTTTACCAAGGGCACTGTGACCAGGGCAGGTCTCTAAGGGCTGCAGCACTTATTGTGCCTCCCTTAGAGGCCATGTACCTTTACACCCACACCCTGCCATTGCAGACTGCGTGTTTTGGTGCAGAACAGTGGAGTCGACATGGCACACATCCCTGTGTGCAATGCCTACAAACCATTGCCCAGGCATAGGTCAGCCACCCCTCTAGCTGGGTGCACTATACCAGTGGTGTGGATACAGGTGCATGAGCCCTGTACCCCCACAATATCTGCCAGTTCTTAGACATTGTAAGTGCATAATGCCATAAAGAGTATATGGTGCTGGGAGTTTGTCATTACGAACTCCACAGCCCCATAATTGTTTTACTGAAAACTGGGATGTTTGGTATCAAACTTCTCAATACATTAATGAAAAATGTACGCAGAGGGCATCTTATAGATGCCCCATGAAAAACTACCTAACTCTAGTGTCCTGGCTGAGTGGCTGCTCGCCAACTGCCACCACCATACATGTTTCTGGACCCCAGGGTCGAGAGCCTGCCGCTCTCGGGGTCCTGAAACAAAGCACATCCTGGGACGAGGTGCCAAGCCTCCTCCCCCAGGATGGGTAGGGTCCACAAAGGGGAAGTTTCAAAGGCTTGCCGCCTTTGTGAGCTACCCCAGCCATTTGCTGCTGCCAGCAGCTGGCCCCCACCGGTTCTGACCCCTACTTTGGGCGGGAGAATCGACGGGAAAACCAAGGTAGGAGAGGTGTATCCACCTTTGCCAACCCCACTCCTCAGGTGGGGGAGGCGAGGTGAAGCTCAACTCAGTCCCTGCCATCTTGCAGATGGGGGAACCTAGCCAATCAGAGTGAGGTCTATGCCCCCGCCCACTGGAGGGTGGCATAATAAGGGGTGTACCCACCCCAAGGAAGTGACCCATTGGTCCCGACCTGTACCTACCTGGAACGCCCCTAAATTTAGTATTTGGGGGAAATCCTGAACCTTGCCTCCGCAGACAAGAAGAAACTAGGAGGATGACCGAAGAGCCATGCTGAAGAAAAGGAGGACACCAACTGACTTGGCCCCAGCCCTACCGGCCTCTCTTGACCTCGACAGACTACAGCGAAATCCTGGTGTGTCCTGCAGCCAGCCGCCCCCAAGAACCCGGATTACCCGCCCTGCCTTCCCAAATTAGACTAATTCCTGTGAGCACCGGATTTACTCACCAACACTCTGGCTCCGGCCAAATCAGTGACTCTGCCCCACTCTGCACCCGACGCCCACGGCCCGAGTGGCCCAACACCACAATGAGGTCTCTTATGGCGATCCTGACCTGGGATTTGGTGATCCCTGACCTGACAAGTCTCCAAACGACACCTACAGCGCCTTTCTGGAGAACTCCCCCCCCCCGACCGCGACCTGAGCCGGTAAGAAAAACCTGACGCCAAAAGACACCCCTGCACCCGACGTCCCACGGCTTTGGATGGCCCAACCGAAGGTTTCTCAGCTTCCCAACTTACCTCTCCAACCCGTGCTCTCCTCCAGAAGATCTTCGTCCCCGAGCCTGCAGTGTTTGTTGCAATCAGAAAATCCCCTATGAAATCAACAGGGCACCCGATGCCAAAACAGCACCCTGCACCCGGCCGCCCTGGTGCCGCTGAGGGTGCTTTGAGAGTGCATCCTTGGCCCTGGGGGAATCTTGGTTCTAACCCCAGAATACCAACTCCAAAACCTAAGTACTTACAGTTAAACTTATAACACCATTTTCTCCCATAGGACTGCATTGACTGCTTTTCTGTGAAAAATCTTCTAAGTGTGGAGTTGGTTTGTATAGAACCTTGAAAAACTGCAAATGTATAAAAACTGAATTACTTACCTTTTCTCTAGGAAATGTCCCAGTGTGATATCTAGGCATAACACACTGAATAGAAAATAACTTGAAAAGTAACGTAACAAGTAATCTGAAAAGTAATTGTAAAGTCTTTTTTACTGTTGACTTAACTTTAAACAAACCAATTGCATCCAACTGCATTTCAATTGTATTTCAACTGCAATATACCTGCAAAGGTTTATTTCCCTTTCCTGCACCTGGCCTGACTTGGTTCTGGAGATAAAATAAATAACTGAATATTTTTATACAAGCAAATTGGCCTGAGTTCAGTCTTTGAGTGTGTGACATTTCTTGCCTGAGTGTGTACAATAAATGGTTAACACTACCCTCTGATAAAGCCTTACTGCTCGCCCACACTGCCACAAATCGAGAGTGAAGTATTATGTACTTTTACCTCTGCCTACCTTTGGGGTTCCACTGGACTCTGTGCGCACTATACCTTACTTTGGTATAGTATATACAGGGCCAGCTTCTTACACACCCAAGTCCCATTCACCCCCCCTTCTCTTGCCAACAAATACTTTGGCTGGACTGCACCATTGATGTCCTCAACTGCTGCAACATCTGGTTAGTGCCACAACAGTATAGTATGACAACAAGATTCCCTGTGGGCTGTTCCGTAGAGATGTATCATTCATCAAAGGATGCAAGTATAGTTAAAGGCTTTTTTCCTTTTCATCTCACATTACAATAGCTTGCTCCTCCTTCGGTAAGGACTCCTCCAGAGGGGTATCCAGAGATGTCTAGATATGGAAATTCCTGTAGTTCCCAGATATGGACTGTGACAGTTGCCACTTATTAATCCTTGAGAGCAGGATTGCATTCAACATCCTAGTTGAGATTTCGTTGACAATAAGGCTTTTGAGGCATTCAACACCACCTGTGAAGTTGAATGGATTAAATTGGTCTGTGGAATGGATCAGGAATCTTAAAAGCAGGAGGCTTCCTGTGTCTTTGGGTTCAGAGTATTCCTATATGTTTACTTGCTGAGATGTGTTGCCAGTGAATACTACTACTTCACCTCTTAGATCCTCTCCCAGATGCACCTCACCACAAACCTTCTTGCACCAGTTACACCAGTACCAACTTTTAAGTAACAGCCGGCAAAGCTTAATGGCACAACCTGCAGTGCCTACTTTTCCATCTAGGATGTCAGTCATACAATGCTTGGAAGAAAATTGTGTGTGCCATCCCGGCTTCTCAATTGCCAGTCCAGTTGCTTGAAAGCAATTCATTCCCTTCTAGGGTGGCAGCATCAAACTGATACCTTGGAAGCGCCTTTCCATCAGTGCTGACTTAGTCCATCTTGACGTATGTGTCCCTACTCCATTGGGGTGACCTTCTGGGGAATCAGACGCTCCAAGGGATGCAATGGTTAAAAGTATATTTGAACATGCTGGAACTCAAGGGTGGGGACATGGATACAGCTCTCCAAGTGTTAGTTAATTATCAGATGATGGACAGAATTTTGATCAAGACTGAAACCACAACAGCAGTGTACTGTCAACTAACAGGGATGGACCAAATCAAGAGCACATTCGAGGGAGGCTCAGATGTATCTGGAAGTGACTTTCCAAAAGGATTTTCAGTCATTGCTCTTCTCTTAGGAGTACAAAGCAACTAAACAGATACTTAGCAGAATCTGCAAAGAAAATCATGATTAAGTTTTGGAAGACAGTAGTAAGAGATTTTCAGGGAATGGGAACTCGTCTACGAAGTCTCGTAACAATGAGAAATTCACAATGCAGACACTTTGCATCCAGCTACCCGAAGGCAACATTTATGGGTAATGCCACTCTGAACTGGTCAAAGCATTTCTACATGACTTTCCTCTGGTTCCACACATTCCAGCTGTGCTGCAGAAAGACCATGTAAAGCTACATTTCCCTAGAATGCCCAAGGCCATTCTGGTTCATAGATCTCATTGACTAGAGATTGCCATGCAAGCAGTCCTTGGCCTGATGTTCCAACCATGCTGAACATCTTTGAACCGGTCTGCATGACTCTTGAATTCTACAGTATGGGCATTTGAACTTACCAAAAGTCTGCTTGGACATTGTGATGCAAGCACCCCCTCCTCCCACCCCGCCCCCCCTCCCACCCCGCCCTCCAATATGTGAACTACACATGCCGCCTTTAAATGTAAGCACTTCCATTTATTGCGTGGCAAAAAGAGGTAATTGTCTCACACCTCCTGCAGTACCTTATTAGCCAGGAGCAACATTCCTACATTAGCATATATTTAACAGCTGGTAAGGCCTGCAGAAAGATCCTTCCAGAAACATTTTATAATTTTACCAGCCAAATGATTTCTGGAATGTTTATTGTAGGTAGGTGGCTTTGTATATACTATAGCAAGTAAGGAATAGTGTGCCAGGAGTCCATTGAGTCCCCAAAGGTATAGCGGAGGCTAAATAAAGTAGGTAATACCTTACTTTCTTTTTTGGTAGTGTGGTTGAGCAGTCAGGCTTATTAGACGGTAGTGTTGAACATTTGTTGTACACACTCAGGTGAGTAATGAGGTCACCGACTGACTGAATCCAGACCAATAGTTTGTATAAAAAGTTACTTTATTTTATTACTAGAACCAAGACTCGCTTAGTGCAGGTAAGTTATACAGTTTGTAAGACTGGCAATACTTTTCAATAATGCAGTATGATTTTGTAAAAGCAAAAAATACTTTACAGTTTTAAGAAAGCTTTCTGTATTTGTCAAGCAAATAGTTTTAGACTTTACAATGACAAAGGTGTGCGATGCAATGTAGTGTTAAAGTTCAATGTATTCCTATGGAGGAAAACAAGGTTAGTGACTTGCAGGTAAGTACTTGATTTTGTAGTTCAGTCTCTGGCTGATAGCACCTACACAGGGCAGGGGTCGGGTAGGAAAAGAGTGCACCCTCAGCGGCACCGGGGCGGCCGAGTGCAGAGGTCAAAGGAGAGGTTGGGGGCCAATGTAGTGCTATGGATACAGGTGGCACTCTGGAGTGCACTGGTCACAGGTAAGTACCTGCAGTTTCTGGGTCAGAGCCCAGGGATCAAAGGTAAGCACAAAGGGGGCCACAAGTAGGCACCAAAAGCTCACCTCCAGCGGCAGTCGGTGGCAGGGTGCAAAGTAGGCATCTGGCTCCCAATGTAAACCAATGGAGGACGTCGGTCGGGAAGAAATGCTGCAGGCTTGGATCAGGAGCTGGACGAGGGCGACCAACGGCTGGACAGGTAAGTTGCATAACTGGGGGACACCTGGTCACTGTTGGCTGGGCTGCCCAAAGTCGGGGGCAAAGGATGCAGGGGTGCCTTTTGGTTTCGGGTTTCCCTAGCTTGGTCCTGTCGCGGGTCGGGGGGGACCCTTCGATCAGGGGCTGCCGGCGTCTAGTAGGAGTCTTAGAGAGGTCAGCCACCAGTGCACAGTGGGTCAGGATCGATGGGGTGACGTCTCATGGTAAGTGATCCACTCAAACTCAGGCCGTGAGTGTCTGGTGCAGAGTGGTGCAGTATCGTGGATCCGGAGACTGGGGTTGATTTCTTTGCTGGACAAATCCGGTGTCCACGGGAGACAGGTGTCTTTGTTGAATACATCACAGGTCCTCTGGGTTTCTTGAGGTTGCGGACTACGGCTCACTCCGGTTGCCGGAAGCAGGGTCGCTGGAGGAGACCGGGTGGTAGGGCTGGGGCCAAGTCAGTCGTCGTCTTCCCCACTGCTGCACGAATCTTCTGTCCTTCGGTCGTCGTATCTGAAGAGGCAAGGTTCAGAGTTGGCCCTAAATACTAGATTTAGGGGCGTTTCAGTGGTGTGCAGGTCCGTATCAATGGGTCCCTTCCGTGGGCTGTCTACACCCCCTTTTATGCCAAACTCTAGTGGGATGGGGGGGGGGGGGTGAGGGGGCGGCATAGACTTCTTCCTGATTGGGTGAGTCGACTGAGGTGTGTGCTTCACTTTGTCTCCCCCACCTGAGGGGTCAGTTTGGCAAAGGTGGGCGCACGTCCCTTCCTGGCTAAATTGTCCCGCCGATTCTCCCGCCCAAAGTGGGGTTCCGAACTGGTGGAGGCCAGTTGCTGATATCATCAAAATGCTGGGGGTAGCTAACAAAGGCGGCAGGCCTTTCAAGCTTCCCCTTCGTGGACTCTGCCCAAGCTGGAGGAGGCGTGGACCCTGCCCATCCTGGGGTAGGAGGCATGACACCTCTGCCCAGGATGGGCTTTGTTTCAGGACCCAGAGAGTGGAGGCTCTCTGCCCAGGGGGTCCAGAAACCTGTCTGGGGGTAGCAGATGGCTGGTAGCCAGTCAGGAACCACACGAGGGCCGGTCGTTTTTTCAGGGGGCATCTCTAAGATGCCCTCTGAGTGCATTCTACATTAAATCCCACACTTGCATCCGTGTGGTTTTAATGTGCTAAGAAGTTTGGTACCAAACTTCCCAGTTTTCAGTGGTGCCATTCTGTAGGCTGTGGAGTTCGTAGTGACAAACTCCCAGCCCATAAACTCAAAATGGCTTCACTGCACTTAGTATGCCTGTGAATGGCACAGACACTGTAGGAGCATATTGCTCATGCAGCTATGCCCTCACCAGTGGTATGGTGCACCCTTCCTTTAGAGCTCTAAGGCCTGCTAGAGGGGTGACTAACCCATGCCACAGGCAGTGTTGGTGGGCATGGCACCCAGGGATGGGTGCCATGTCGACTCTTCAGCTTGGTCTATACCAAATATGCAGCCTGCAACGGCAGTGTGTGGGTGTTAAGGTAAGGGGGGGTCTCTGAGGGTGACATAATACATGCTACAGCCCTCAGAGGCCCTCTTTGGTCACAATGCCCTTGGTACCAGGGGTACCTTTTTACAAGGGAATCACAGGTGGCCCAGAGGTGTGCCAGTTGTGGAGACAAAGGTGCAGTTTTTGGGGAAGAACACAGGCCCTGGGAGCCTGATTGGCAGGGACCTAGGGCTCACTCAGTCAAGTTGGCAAAAAGGGGCATTTTCCTACATTTATGGAAGTTTTTTTTTTTCTCTCTTCAATTGAGTCTTTCACTGCTGTCTAATTGTTTTTGTAAGGTTAGTTGAATATGAGCCCTATTTATTTAATCGGGTTGTGGGCTCATCATTCGTTCCTGTCTTAGGTTTTTTCCGACAGGTCATCTGACCTCTAGTCAAGTTCTAGATTGGTTGTTTCATATATCAGCATGTTTGTCGGTTTTTAATGTATTTTCAGGAAAGCGAAGACACATTTGACAAGGAGAAAGCAGTCTACTGGCATGGTAAAGGACTGTACCATTGTCCGATTTCTAAGGCTGCAACATGGATGACTTCTCATGTTCACTAAGTATTAATATTTGGATTGAAATTCCAAAACAGATGCAGCTATTGGCTTATTACTCTGAGAAATGTAGTTGTAGAAGGCCTCCTTTCATCAATTTCATGGATATCTTGCAGTCCAGTTTTTATTTGAGACACCAAGTGTGGGGATGAGCTGATAATCTTTGCTAATATTCCACTGTCAATGAAAATCCTATCCTGTGGAAGGGATAGTACTTGTAATTCTAGTTTTGCATCTACACTGAAGAACTAAACAGCCCACCTAATACCCTATTTTGAATATTTTTCACCAAGTTCTATTTATAGTGTGAGATGTCTGCTGCATTATTCGCCATCAAAAGAACTGGAGCTGTGCACTAGCTGCCAGAACTATGCATGATATGAATAGGGAAGGTAGATGGCTTCTTTAAAGGGACAGTCTCTGATTTTCTATTTTGCAAAACTTTGTTCATGTTTCCTTCTGCATAGGTCTTTGGATCCTTACTCTCATTTGTTACGGAGTAGTATGGTTTATGGAACGAGAATCCATGACCGAGAAAACATTACTTTATTTCTTATCTTAGTTACAATTAATATTTCTACTCCTAGATTCCTCACCTTATGGACCACCCTGAATCTGACCTCTTGCAATAGCTTCTCAGTGACATCTGATGCCACTCCTGAGCCTCTCCGATTGTGACATCAGTAATATGAGACACTGCCATACATGCTTGTTAGTTTTTTCTGTATCTTTCAGTACAGATCTGGGAACTTCATTTATTTTCTTTGCCAAGAATTGTTCTACATTTTTTTTTTTATAGTGCCCTTTTACACTTTCCTGTCATGATTTCAACCTCTAAGCAGAGCCATTTCTACCACTACCAAATGTCAATTTCTGATCCGCTAAAAGATTGAATTTGGCACTTGGGTCCAAGTTCTACTCCCCTGTGAAATTTCATTGTACACTTGAAAGTGATCAAGGGGATGGCAGCCAAGATTCAACCTGTGTAGCATCTATTTTTCACTGGAGCAATGTAGGATAGGATTTACCCACAAGGCTTTCCCCCTTCTCTGACTCTGGGATTTTCAGCCTATGATACGGATATTTGCGCAGCAACTCTTCAAACTGACAGCACTGCAGCTGCTGGGTGCTCCTGCCTCCCTATAATTGTCCTGCACTTCCAGTGGCATATCCTTGCTCTTCCGTGATTCCTTTATTTTCATTGAGCACTGAGGATCCTGATGGACATGAATCATATCTTCTTGTAGTGCCTGGTGCTGGATAATGAGACTTGCGCTGGCTGTTTACCATGGTCGCAACAGACCACTCATTCTTCAGCCTGCTGGGGGTAGGCGGGAGGGGGGTCGGGCAGGAAACCTTCAAATGCCATGTAGATTTGGGGACTGAGATCTGCTGCAGAACTGTGCTGACTCAGATGTCTACTCAAGCTGAGAGTGATTTGGTTTCCCCGCAAGGCATTTTTGTCCTCTCCCAGTTGGAGTTTACACTGCCTGTTCCTGAGAGAAACCAAAATCATGGCCCTGTGTGAAGTCTCACATTGTCTGGCTGTTTCATTCACCTAGCAGGCTCTCCGAATATGAAGGTACTGTATACCTGTGGAGGTGTCACCTTGCTGATCTTATTCGCAGATGGTTCAATTTACATTTGTTCTATAAGGCATGCCCAGGTGAAATCGTTCACCACTCACAAATGGCCACTTTCAGCTTTTTGGGGGGGGGGGGGGGCGTTGGGGATGGAGGGACATCTTTTCACTTGAAAGGATAAGGGTTCTGTAGTAGGCTGGCTTAGTATATTGTGCACTCTTGTTTAAATGATGCATCTTGCACTAATCCAGACAAACCTTATGGTGATTTTAGTGGTTTTTGATAACCTTTGAAAAGCTCTCAAAGTGGTAGCTGTGGAGACAAGCCTTCAGGCTTATCTTGAAAGTGCGTTTAACAATGGATCTTATTTATTACACACACGGTCACTAACACATTGGTAGATCTCCTACCCGGAGATATCGACACAATGCACAAGAATACTATGAAAACAATCAGGTAAGTACCACAAAATACTGTGGTTTCCAGGGGGAAACCAGAACATACACTAATAACCTGGAATGCGAACTGCAAAGGAGAGCGGGACTTACACCAGAAAACCCAGTGGAGCCGGGGACAGAAGTAACCACTTAAGATAAGTACCCAGGAACCCCACGGAGGCTCTGCAGAGTGGGAACACAGCATGCTCAATGGAAGTCAATGGAGTAGTCTGTTTTAAAGATGGGCCATTCCTGGAGGACTCTGAAGAAAACCTTTGGCAGACAGAAGGTTGGAGAGCCACCCTAGCCGCGGATGCCCCAGGTTACCTGCACCAGGGAAGCTGGGTACATAGGGGTGAAGTCATGTTGGAACCTGCCGTAGACAGCAATGGGAGACTTCGAAGAAGAAGCCTCAGGAGAAGACTGCAGGAGTCCGTTGGAATCCAAGGGTGGCTTCTGAAAGTGAAGAACCTGCAAGCAGAGGGAACAGAGTCTGTCACTTGGAGGTGACTGGGAGGCAAGAAAGCACAATGCCTGGAGTTTCTGAGGAGACGACTGTGACCTTATTGCTGCAGCTGTGAGGACCAGGCAACGCTGAGGAAGACCAGGAGCAGTTTGCAACCCGTCCCACTGCGAATGTCTGTGTCTAGGTGGTCGGTGTCCTGCAGAAGCACCAACAAGCCTTGGTAGCCGCAACTGGTGTGGAAGACTACGAGCATACGTTGGGACCACATATGTCTAAGAGACTCACCAAGAGCTGGAGAGTTGGAGCATGCCCGAGCAAGCAGGAAGCCCACTGAAGGAAGAGAAGACCCTTAGGAGGACCCACAGGCCGAAGGCATGGGAGTTGCAAGAGGACCTCAGGCAGCTCACCAAAAATGGAGGCCCATGGTGCAGAGGATTGAGCTTTTTGTAGCCCGAAGATTTCTGGAGTGCAGAGCCAACCAGCCTTGGTAACGGCAAGTCGACGTGCTGCCCAGGGGTTTGGTCCAAGCATGCCTCGACAAGGGATAGTGTCCTCAAAATTACTGAGCAGACGGATCAGGCCTCTAGGAAGCTGCAAAACCACCACCTGTTTGGCTGGGCCCCCGGGAAATCTGTAAGATTACAGGTGTAGCAGACTGGACAGCTTTGTTGCGGTTCCTGCAGATGCAGTGGAGTGACTCCTTTTCGCCAAGGGAGATTTCTTCAGGTGTCCTTGAAGAACCTAGATGAAGCACAGACACAGACGACAAAGAGGACTTGAAGAACAGAGACCAGGAGCAGCAGGAGTCTCGTTTCCTGTCGTCCCAAGTGTCCAGATGATTTAAAAGCGATGTAGTTTCATGCTGGAGTCTTTTTCCATGACCAAGCTGAGGATCCACCCACAGGGGAGCCCTCAAGTACCCTAAGGAAAGGGTTGGGACAACTCTGGGTCCCTCCCAGAGTAGGGGCTGGACAGATGAGAGGATACTCACATATTTGTCCAGTTTTGTGTCGGAGGAGGAACCAAAGGTTCCTTAACTGGCTCAAACTGAGTATGCAAGGAGGGCTCCAAATATGTCCTTCAAAGCAGTCTGGCGCTGTCAAGCGCCCTCAACCCAATACACCCAAGTCCTGTCTGGGAGGTGGTCACACCTCCCTGTGACAGAAAACCTATTGTACTACCTTCCCCTGTTCGAGCTTGGCTCAGCAGCAGGAGGGCAGAATTGTCTGGTTGGTAGCAGCCCTAGCTTGCTGGCAGACCCTGAAAGGCTGTTACCGGGAGTACAGGGGGTTCCTTCTTAGGACCCCCCAGTACATGGATCATACCTCCAACACCGGAATCGGTGTTGCGGTATGATTCCAACATGTTTGATACCAAAGCAGCCACTATATAGTTAGACATCTCGTAATGACTGATGTCCACTATGTCTTAAAGTGGCTAAACGCACTTGCAAAGCCTGGAGAATCGACCCCAGGGTTTGTATGGGATGTCCTGCTCATGCAGGGGATCGCTCACACTTTTAACCAAGCACTCTGCCATCAGGACTGAAGAGCCTGACATAGGGGTGACTTGCAGCTTTCAGGTGCAGTGACCTCCGATATAAGCAAACTTTTATCTGTGGTGAGAGGTGCAAGCACCAACTCACACAGGCTGCAATGGCAGGCCTGTAGCTAGAGTTTAAGTGGTCTCCTGTGAAGGAAGTGACCCACTTAGGGCCACCCAGGTCACCTCGGACTACTTCCCAGCCTTCCATACTAAATGCAGAGTCTGAGAGACAGTGGAGAATATACACCAATCACTTATTTTATATGCGCTCCGAGCGGGGCTCCGTCTGCCCAGTCTCGAGAGTGCTACAGAGGGAACTGAGGAACAGTAAGCATAAAGATGCATTATATGCATTGCATGGTTAACTAGTACACACCCACAGTGGAATTTTCCCAACAGATGTGGGTGAACAACGTAGAGACCGAAAAAGGCTCCCACTCTCGTATCTTGCACAGAAAAGAAAATGTTCAAGGCCGTTGTACCCTGGGCTGCGATCACACTACCAGACAGGTGGAAGAGACTCTCTAACGCGGAGAAAGCTATGCACTGGCATGAACAGGTATTCATTACAGAACCAAAACTTAGGAAACGGCATTTCTCGGAAACAGACGGAAGTCAAACAGTATACAAAATGGCCCCTAAAAGAGAAAATGGCGTAGCGAATGCTAACTTATACATGGCATAAAAAAGAGCATCTATGAGTATAATCTAACACCTGTGGGTGGTACAATTCATGCTGCAGCCCATGAGACCCCTGGTGTACCTATGGCCTGTGTACCTTAGTACCATATACTAGGGACTTATAAGGGAACACCAGTAGCCAGTTGTAGAGTTACAGAAGTACTTACCATGTCAATTTAGGGGAGAAAGCAGTTGCTGGGGTCCTGATTAGCAAGATCCCAGCAGACTAGGTCAAAAACAGACGCCAAGTAAAACCTTGGGGTAACCATGAAAGCAGATCCTGTTTTCCTTCAGGTTTCATCTGAATCTACAAGACTGTCCTCTTTCTTACTTAGCAGGGTAATAGGAGAGACTTCGACTTGGGTTCCAAGGTGGCAGATGTCATCCTCTCTGCCCCCCTGCCTCCACCAGCTCAATGAGGAAACTGTTTGTTCTGCTATTAGTTCAACTTTGTGCCTAACCTATGACCACCTGATAAGTCATAAGCTCCAAATTGGTCCATACCCTATGGGAGTGAAGTTATGAAAGGGTAGTACTCTGAGTTTCTGGACTGACTCATTGCCAAAAAATACCAACTTGTCTTTGATCTCCTAAGATTCTCCTCCAGAGCGCAGATGTGACTAGAATTTGAACTCCCTAGACAACACCTGGTGAGACAAGGCGTCTTTCTAAAGGTGTGTGTGAAGTCCGTGCCGCCTATGTAGGCGCCACCTCGGTGCTCTGACGTCATTTCTTTTCTTTCCGCTCCAGCTGCGCTGATCTGTGAAGAGAACTACCCTTTGTTCCTTTATGACTGGATTCTTTTGACATTGTCACTGATTTTTGGTGTGTAGATTTTTCAAAAAATGTTGAAGACTTACTTATTCAAACCATGCGTCTCCTGCCATCGCCCCATGTCGGTGACGAATCCACACTTGATTTGTCTCTGGTGCCTGGAGCGTGACCACGACTCTTAAGTCATGCTCAGACTGCCGGGCAATGGCTCTGAAAGCTTTGAGGAAGCAGTCCCTAAAGCTGCTTGTGATCCGGCGCTATGCACCATACCGTTCACCCCGGAGGTCTTGTTCTGCTCCGGGAGTCCTAAGTCCTCATCCTCCCACTCCAAATGGTCTGGTTGATCAGGTAAGAGGCATTAAAAACACAAGCAGTCGTAGCGTGCTTCGACTTCTCTCCATTCGTCGGCAGACGTGACGGAGAAGTCTCGATGCTCTGGGCCACTTTCTGCAGAACCTGTTCCTGAGTCAGCCCCGCGCTTCCCTGCCTTTCCAGGAGCTGGAGTGACCGCCCCCAGCTTAAAGAATTTTATGTCATGTGCCTCATATTTGGGTGCCCTGACCCTCTCTGCTCGCCTTTGGGCCCGGAGGCTCAGAGAAGGGCTCCTTTGGGTTCTGCGACAGCAACTCTGGCCCGACGCCAATGACCCTCCTCCATAGATCTGGTGGTGAATCTGGACCAGCGCCGGCCGTGCCACTGAGACCTTCCATGGCGCTGGCCCTGTTTCGAGACTCCTGTTGATGCCAGCCCCATTCTTATCCCCGACTACCCTAAGCCAGATCGGCTGCTACGACGCAGATTCTGGCGCCGACAGCACCCTTGGGTCCTCAGTCAGTTCCTCAGCTGTATTTTGAAGGGCTAGGAATGGAAGTATATTGGGAGGGGTCATTGGACCAGCCTGAGCACAAAATAGACTGGTATGAGGAATTAGGTGAGGCCAGTGAGCTGGATACCTCTCCAGATTCTGGCCTGCTTTCTTACCCTACCGTGGCTACGGAGGAGGGAAGCTTCAAATGCTCTGAGGGCAAGAAGGGCAACTTGGGTCCTGGATCTTCAGCTTTCTTTAGTGGAATTCAAGACTAACATCTTTGCAGTGGTCCTGCAGCCAGGTTTCTCTTCCTTGGAACCCCTCCTGCCCTTCAACTAGCCCTTGACCAATGCGCTTCTAGGAACGTGGTCCAAGCCCAGCACCGGCGCTCTTGTGAATAGGAAAATCTCCCATCGCCCTGCACCGTGCGACCCACAAATTCCTCACCGACCACCCTACCCCTAAGAGCTTGGTGGCCCAAGCCTGTACCTCACAAAGTGCGTTACCTTCCGCACCCCTGGACAAAAAATCCAAGAGGCTGTATAGCTGGGGCAAGAAAATGTTTTCTTCCGCCAGCCTTGCATTGCGGTCTGTGAACACCACATGCCTATTGGGCCGTTACTCCCACTCCTGATGGGAAACAGTTGCGCAAGTGTTGCCACAGGTTACGGAGATCTGGGCCATTCTCTGTAAGGAAGTGGGTTTCTGTTGCAGTAACCCCCTCCACTTTTTGCCAGACGACTGATGCACTTTGACTTGATGTGCCCTGGGTCCCTGCCAATCAGGTTCCCAGGGCCTGTGTTCTTTCCCCAAAACTGTACCCAATTGGCATCTCTGGCCAGAGGTCAGCCCCTGGTAAATGGTACCACAGGTACCCATGGCACTGTGACCAGGGAAGACCTCTAAGGGCTGCAGCACTTATTGTGCCACCCTTAGGGGCCCTGCACCTTTACACACACACTGCCTTTGCAGGCTGCGTGTTTTGGTGCAGAACAAAGTGAAGTCGACATGGTACACACCTCTGTGTGCCATGCTTACAACCCACTGCCCTGGCATAGGTCAGTCTCCCCTCTAGCTGGGTGCACTATACCAGTGGTGAGGGTACAGGTGCATGAGCCCTGTACCCCTACAGTGTCTAAGTCCATTCTTAGACATTGTAAGTGCAGTGCTGCCATTAAGAGTATATGGTGCTGGGAGTTTGTCATTACGAACTCCACAGCACCATAATGGCGGCACTGAAAACTGGGAAGTTTGGTATCAAACTTCTCAGCACATTAAACCCACACTGATGCCAGTGTGGGAATTTAATGAAAAATGCACACAGAGGGCATCTTAGAGATGCCCCCTGAAACCTAACTCACCTCTAGTGTCCAGGCTGAGTGGCTGCTTCAGCTGCCACCACCAGACATGTTTCTGGACCCCTGGGTCGAGAGCCTGCTGCTCTCGGGGGGCCTGAAACAATGCACATCCTGGGACGAGGTGCCAAGCCTCCTCCCCCAGGATGGGCAGGGTTCACAAAGGGTAAGCTTCAAAGGCATGCCGCCTTTGTGAGCCTCCCCGGACCATTTGCTGCTTTCAGCAACTGGTCCCCACTGGTTCTACCCCCCACTTTGGGCGGGAGAACCGGCGGGAAAAACAAGTGAGGGAAAGAGGTGTGCCCACCTCTGCCAACTCCACCCCTCAGGTGGGGGAGGCGAAGTGAAGCACAACTGAGTCCCTGCCATCTTGAGGATGGGGGGGGGACCCAACCAACCAGGGACAGGCTCCTGCCCCCCTCCCACTGGAGGGTGGCACGATAGGGGGTGTACCCACCCCAGGGAAGGGACCCATTGGTCCCTGACCTCTACCTACCTGTAACGCCCCTAAATCTAGTATTTAGGGGGCACCCTGAACCTTGCTTCTTTAGATCCAGCCTGACAACAAGAAGAAAAGCAGGACGAAAAGCCGTGCAGAGCTAACGAGGACGACGCCCACTGACTTGGCCCCAGCCCTACCGGCCTGTCTCCCCTCGAACCTGCTCCTGCGAAATCCCGGTGTGTCCTGCAGCCAGCAACCTCAAAAACCCCGGAGGACCTTACCTGCCTTGACTTCCAAGACTGCTTCTCATGTGAACACCAGACTTGTTCAAACTGCAGCTTCTGGCTCCGGCCGGATAACGCGAATCGAGCCCACTCTGCACCCGCCGAACCCGGCCCGAGCTAGAGTGGAAAAACCCCTGTGAGGAGGTCACCCTGGCGATCCTGACCCGAGATCCGGCGACCCCTGACCTGCCTCCAGAAGACGCCTGCAGCCTCAATCCAGAGGATCCCCTCTACCGCGACCAGAGCGGGTAAGACTTTCTGACGTCCCAAGGCACCCCTGCACCCGACTCCCCACGGCCTTGTGTGCCCAAACCAACGGTGCCTAACCAACCCAAGACATCCCAACTTACCCCTCGAAGTGGTGGTCGCACCCAGAAGATACTCGTCCCCGAGCCTGCAGTGTTTCTTCTAACCGGAGGTTCTCCATTGAAAACGGGGCACCCGACCTCAAAACAGCAACCTGCACCCGGCCGCCCTAGTGCTGCTGAGGGCGCACCTTTGGTGCTAATTTGGTTCCCTATTTGCCCTGACCTAAACCCTAGGAGCTTTGCTCCCACAACTCAGTGGCCTGATTGCCAGCAGCCACCAACCGGAGGCCCCCTATCCTCCATAGGATAACATTGGGCCTCAACACTCTGCACCCGGCCGCCCTAGTGCCGCTGAGAGTGAAACAAAAGTGCATCACGGACCCTGGGGGACTCCTGAGTCTAACCCCAGAACCTTAACTCCCACAGTCGATTACTTACCTGTGAGCTGATAACCTGTTTTTCCTCCATAGGATAACATTGACAATTTTCTTCCAAAAAGTTTCTAAGTGTGGAGTTTTGAAATCTAAAAATATTCTTTAAAAATCGCACAAATAACCAAAAAGTATTTACTTACCTGTTTGCAGGAAATGTCCCAGTGCTGAATCCAGGTATCCAGCACGGAGTAAGAAAAGTAACGTACAAAGTAACTTACCTGTAATTAACTGAAAAAGCCTATTCATTCCAATGTACTGTATTTGCTAAGTGTTGCAACCTACTGCATTCCCTGTAAATGAAACCAGGTACAATTTCTGTTGCATTTCCAAACTGTTCGACAATCAATAACTTATTCCTCTAAAGTATTTAATGCTTACCTGTGCCAGGCTGGCTTGGTTCTAAAAAATAAAACAGTATATTTTTTATACAAAAACAATTGGCCTAGAGTTCAGTTCTTGATTGTGTGAATTCATTTGCTGACTGAGTGTGTACATCAAATGCTTAACACTGTCCTCTGATACTGCCTTACTGCTCGACCACTCTACCACAAATAGTGAGTAAGGTTCTATCTAACTTTAGCCTCTGCCTACCTCTGGGGTCACCTGGACTCTATACACACTATACCTCACTTTGGTGTAGTATATATAGAGCCAGTTTCCTACATTCTCTCCCCAGCATTATCAGACAGGGGAGATGCGGCAAAGTTCACCATTTGTTGTGGGCATGACACGACCGACTCGCTGGGTAATGCAATGTGGTGGCTGTTCGACACCACACTTGGCTGAGAACTTCTGGCTTTTCTGAGGATGTCCAGGCTTCCCTGATGTAAAAGCCCTTTGGTGGCACCCGCCTCTTCGGAGACATGGCCCTGGAGCGCTTTAAGGATTCACAGGCTACGGCCAAGTCCTTTGGCTTCTCTGTGGCCCCCCATCCGCCTTTCGCTGCCATATAAGGGGATTTCAGCTGCGCCATATCCCACCCACAAGACCAAGTTCAGCAACCTCTGCGCAGCTGTGGGTGCAGCTCCTTTACACCCCATGGGTTGGGCGGCCCGGCCTACTCCGGCCCTTCAAGATCATGGGCAGCCAGTTGGTGGCAGGATCAGCCATCACCTCCACCACTAGCAAAACACCACGACGGACAGGTGGGTTCTAGATAGTCGAAAGGTGCTACTCCCTCCTCTTTGAGACTACCCCTTCCTCCATGCCTCCAACTTACGACTGGTTGACGGAGAACCACCTTAACTTACTTCAGGAGAAAGTAAGGACTTTCTTGGCCAAGGGAGCCATAGAGGTTCTGTTGCCAGAAGTAGGCTGTGGAGGCTATTCCATTTACTTTATGGGCCCGCAAAAAGGGCAAGGACCTTCGTCCTATCCTAGATCTGCGAGCCGTCGACTACTTCCTCAAAAAGGGAAAAGTTCAAGGTGCTCACTCTGGCTCAGGTCTTGTCTGCCCTAGACACCGGAAACTGGATGGTAGCGTTGGACTTGCAGGATGCCTATTTTCACATTCCCGTCCTGCCTGGTCATCTGTGTTACCTGCGGTTCACGGTATGCCACACACTCACTTCACGGTGCTCCCCTTTGGACTTACCAGCACCCCTCGGGTGTTCACCAAGGTGATGGCGATGGTTGCAGCTTATCTGCGTTCATCAGGGGTGCCAGTCTTCCCCTATCTTGACGACTGGCTGTTGAAGGCAAGCTCGCCCCTGTCTGTCTCTCACCTCCAGACTACGACAAACCTACTTTCACTGGGGTTCACAAGGCTGAAGTCACACCTGACTCCCTCTGACACTCCCTTTCATCAGAGCCGTTCTGGACACAGTGCAGTTTCGTGCCTATCCTCCTGAGCGGCGAGTCCCGGCTAGTCAGGCTGTGATACCGCTGTTTCAGCCTCTATCCTGGATTTCGGTGCAAATGACTGAGGCTGCTGGGTGTCATGGCCTCCTGCATCCTGCTAATGACGTATGCCAGATGGCATATGCAGACTCTGCAGTGGGACCTGAAGTTCCAGTGGGTGCAGCATCAGGTGAATCTCTGAGATGATTCACATCTCGGAGGGAACTGCAGTGGTGTCTGACCAACCACGATTGGGTCACAGGCAGACGCGCCTCCCTTCCCTGGCAAGACTACACAGTAGTGACAGATGTCACTTCTCGGATGGGGCGGCCATCTGGGAGAGGTGAAGATCAGAGGACTCTGGTCTCCAGCAGAGTCCGGACTCCACATCAACTTGCTGGAACTCTGAGCGATTCGCTTTGCATTGAAAGCCTTTCTTCCTTTAAGCAAAAGCTGGTTCAAGTGTTCACTGACAACACTGCCATGTGGTACTGCAACAAACCGGGTGGGTGGGGTCGTGGGCCCTTTGTCAAGAGGCCATACGTGTCTGGTTTTGGCTGGAATAGCAGGGCATATACCTGGTGGTTCAACAACTGGCAGGTTCTCTGAACACCAGAGCGGACGTGTATGCCTAGCTGATCACAAATGGGGTCTCCACCCGGAGGTGGCGCGTGATCTTTCAACAGTGGGGAGAGCCTTGGTTAGATCTGTTCTTCTCCGCAGAGTTTGTGCAATGTCAGCAGTTTTGCGCGCTGGAGTTTGGAAGGCAGCTCTACTTAGGAGACGCGTTTCGTCTCGACTAGAGCTCAGGCTTCCTATATGCCTTTCTGCCCATATCACTCCTGTCCAGAGTGCTCAAGAAGCTCAGGAGCGACCGAGCTCAATTCATTCTTGTGGCTACGGACTGGGCAGAGAGAGTCTGGTATCCCGAGCTTCTCAAATTGAGCATCGATCCTCCGATCAGGCTGTCCCTTCGGGAGGATAGTCTGTCGCAGGGGAGGGTTCTCCACTCAAAGCGGTCAACTCTATGCCTTCTTGCGTGGAGATTGAGCAGTGGCAGTTGATAGCATTCGACCTTCCTCCCAAAATTTGCAATGTTATTTTTGCGTCCACACTGCCTTCCACCAAGACTGTGTACGCCTGCCGGTGAAACAAATTTTAAAAATATTGTCCAGAAAGATCTATTGATCCTCTTTCTGCTTCCCTCCAGTTATGCTTTTCATTTTCACTCTTGCCCAGCAGGGCTCTGCTCTGTGCACTCTCAAAGGGTACCTTTCAGCCTTGTCTGCCTTCTTTAGACTACCACATTGACCCTCATTATTTAAATCTCCCATTGTAAATGGATTCCTCAAAGGCCTTGTATATATGTTCCGACCTTACGGGATGTTAATTTGCTTCTCACCTTTGTAATGTGTGCTCCATTTGAATCTCCGCACAATTGTCCCCTCTGGCTGCTTACCACCCAAACAGCCTTTTTAATGACAATCACATCTGCAAGGAGCATGAGCGAATTGCAGGCTGTCATTCAAGCCTCGTTATCTAACCTTCTTCCCTGATAAGTTGGTGCTTTGCACTAGGCCCTCTTTCTTATCGAAATTGGTAACACCATTCCATGTAGTGCAATCTGTCACCTTGCCCGCTTTCTACTCTCCTCCGCACCCCTCTAAAGAGGAGCGACTCCACCGCCTGGACCCTAAAAGAGCAGTCGTTCTACCTTGCCCGCATTAAACGGTTCTGGGTGGACAACCAAATGTTCGTAGGGAACGTTGGAATGAAGAAAGGTTGTGCTGTGTAGAAGAGGACTATCTCGCGATGGTTCGTCCTATGCATCAAAATTTGCTACGCTCTGGCCAAAAAGCAGCCTTCTGAAGGCTTAAGGGCCCATTCCACCAGAGCTAATGTTGCTACCACCGTCTTGCAATGTGGAGTTCCAGTCCTTGACATTTGTCAGGCAGCAACGTGGGCATCCCTGCACACGTTAACCAAACACTTCCGCCCGGACAGTCCAGTCCATAGGGACGGCCTTTTGGCTCCTCTGTACTGCAGGACTTCCTGGTCTAAACTTGTCCGCTGTCCTGCCTCCGGGGAGGGTATTGCATGCGTATCTATTCAAAGGTAAGGAATCTGCAGCTAAATGTTCAAGTTACTTACCTTCAGTAACGCCTTATCTGGTAGAGACCTGATCTAGCCGCAGATTCCTTACCGACCCATCTTTCCTGCACTGCGGATAGGTTTTTAAGGTCAGGGCTGATCCCTTTCAGGACCGTAGTTGTTCTAAACACACCACTGTCAGTGCACTTCATGACTCCGCGCTTCATGACTGGCGTGGAAAGTCATAAACTAACTGACAGCACGCTAAGGTGGCACCTACATAGGCGACTCAGATGTCACTTCCAGCGCGGGCGATGCCTACGACGTCACGCAGAGCTAACCGATGCCACCTACCAGCGCTCAAGGGTATTACTTTAGGAAAAGTCTGCTTAATCCAGCCTGACGCCTGGGAAATTCAAAGGTAAGGAATCTGTGGCTAGATCATATCCCTACCAGATAAGGCGTTATCGAAGGTAAGTGAGTTGTCCATTTAGATTCCTGCCTACAGTCTCTACAAGCTACCAATCTGTGGGCTCTGCTCAGGGAAGGAGTTTAAAAGATTGATCAGTAACCATATCTGTTTTTTTCCCTTGTTGGAGAATGAGTCCTGTTGAAGCGCATTGATTCTTGGCAAGTCTTAAATAACTATTCTTTTCTGGGGCTACATCCCTATTTTTTGACTTTTCACATTTCATAAAATAAGTTTGTTGGGTACCGGCTTTGTGCATTATCAACATTGGACAGCCTTCCACCTTTTCTATGCATCATCAGATCCCATAAGGTATAGGTTGTATGGGAAGTCTAAGGAAACATTTAATCATATCCTATACGTTCGTTCGACACGCCTGCTCGATCGAAGACATCGCTTGAGGAAAACATTAAGCATGTGGGTGCAGACATGCCGGCATGCTGTATCTAAGTGCATAATACCCACAAACAGGGCGCTCAACATAGCCTTTGGTAAATTTTTAATGATTTTTGCTAAATGGATTGAGGCTACCCAAACAATCTTATCTTGCTGTGTCACCAATTCATTTCTTTTTTAGTACAGGAAAATTATCTGGATTTAGAGCACATACATTTTTACTGCATCTTTCAAGTTTTTATTTCTTAGTATAGTGATTACGTATAATAGAGCGGTCTATGAATTTGTGATAGCCTGTCAACTCTTTATGGGTTGCCCTTTCGCACAGCACGTCCCGCACTTTTATTGGCACATCAACTTTGTTGCATTGCAGTTTTTTTGCTTGAGATTTTTAATGTTATTCACCTATGTAGTTTGAGGAAACGGGTGTTCACAGGGTGTTATCATGCCCCCTCTTAACATGTACGTTTTGTTATGCATTAGATTTCCTAAATTAGGCATGTAATGTAAGTAAATAGTTTCACTTTGTCATGTGGTGTGCTACGGAGGATGTTGACCCCCTCAGCCTGCTGGATGACCTGTCCATTTTCTAACCACTTGGTTTGATGCATCTTGAATGTTCCGACTCATCTGTTTCCTACATCTCTATCTTTTTTGTACAGTATGATCCTAACCTGGCGCCCACATTTTTGATTGGCTCATCTATTGTGCCTTTGCACAGTTCTTGGAGTTTGATACTTGTCATGCTGAAGACAGTGGCACTTTTTACTGTCAATAATTCTCTACATGTCAGCAAGCTGCAGGACCTTGCAGTTTATCCTCAGTTGGCCTCATGGTGCTTCAGACTATGTCCTCCATTCTATCAAAGCTGGTTCCTCTTTTCACATTGGACAACACATTTCTGAACTGACCACCTTCCCTCCTCTCTATCTAGTGAAGCAGGGAAAGAGACTGCTTCAGTTGGACCCTCACTAGTTTCACCAGACTCGAGACCATTACCAGGGGCAACCCACCAATAACCTAAAGCTGATGGCCTTTCGCCTAGCCTTCTACTCGCTTGTCTGTGTCAAAGTGGTCCTTGTAAAGACAGATACCCAGACAGCAATGCACTACACACATTCCACCTACTTCCCAGCAATCCAGATGCATAATCTGATTAAATTGGTAAGGCACTCTTATTCCCTGCTATATCCTCTGCAATAAAGAAATAATCATTATGGAGAACTCAGAGTACAAATAGATGACTGCCTGGTTCACTTTTCTGTGCAACATGTATGGATATAGAATAGTTTTATTTTGGAATAACCAGCACATGAAAAATACTGTGGAAATTATTAAAAGTGGCCATCTTTGGAAATGTGCACTAGTTTTTTTTGTTTGTTTTTTTTTTAACATGCTAATGCTTTGAAATGTTAATGTTTTGTTTTACTGTTTCTCTAATTTCTAAACACTATTTTTCTCTCCAGAAAAAATTTGAAGACCCTAGTAGATTGGCAAACCGAGGAGGTAATCTTTTAAAAGAACAAAGAGAGCATTCTGCACTTCTGAAAAAGCTCCCTAAGGTATAATAGATAACTTGATTTCATTACCTTGTGGGTTCCCTTTTAAGGCTTTTATTTCGTATCAGTCAATGATTTTTATTGATTCGTGTTGTGTAATGTTGGGTGCATTGTTTTAATTTCTCTGTGTAGATGAAATGTTCGAATGAGTTCTGTTTATATTAATATTTAGAGGTAAAAGTGAATTAATTTTACTGTTTCGAATCTCATTTTAGTTTTTTAGTACCTCTAGCCAAACGAAATTCCATTTTGTTTTTTGTCATAATGGTCCTTTAGCGCTACTAGAGAAAAATAAATTGCTAGTATTTAGAATCACATTAAGGGAATACAGTTAACAGATGCATCATCACACATTGTGCCTACATTCAGAGGCATCTTGCTTTGCCTTTTGATGCTAGCAGGTTAACTGATACTATTAGTGTTCAAATTGTGCCTTTTATCGAGAAATACTGCATTGTTAGTCCTAGTGTTACAAGAAAAATGGTGCACCTTTTCTAGCAAAGCGTCAGGTATTCAACGTTTTAGCTATTCAAATGATAACTTTCATTTTGTCAGTTGATATCTGATCTCCGTTAAGAATTTAGTCTGTTTTATCGAGGGTCCCAAGACCCCAGTTTTTCTTTTGAAGACCAAATCAAAGAAAACATGCCAATGAGATGCCGCATGTATGTTCTTATGTACTTTTTATAATTTTGGTTTTTAAAAGTACATCCGTTTAGCCAAATACTGTACATTGCAAATGCCACTGTTTTGAACCCTTTATAAAAAAACAAATCAAAGGCACTCTAGTATGATTTTCACGCCCAGTGCCAACTGGCAGTGCACCTTCAGAATTCGAGGAGTTATCACCCTTCACATCATTCATTAGTGTTCGTGAGGAAGTTTGTTTTCCAGCTCACTACTGAAGCAATTTTTGGCTTAATTTGATGTTTACTGCCATTCGGTGTTTTCCAACTACTTTAAGTGTTAGTGTTTCTATAATTTATACAAAGTTTCTCTCTTCTCTTTCGAGTCACCATGCTGACTAAAAGGTGCCGTTAGTATGGAGAAAAGAAGTCCTGAAAGAATGAGCACTGCATGTGCCATTTGTGTATTCTTTACACTCTCCATCAAAGTCACAGCAGCCCCAAGGATCTTCCCAAAATGCCTGGCAGTCCGATCTGACAACCTCCGAAAGACTCACTTCTTCCCGTGCCTAGAACACTGGCTTCTCAAGGGTCCAAGCAGACAGGAGTGCCTAGCCCACATCCCTGCTCCCCAGCTTGGAGTTTACAGTCAATTCCACCAACTCTCACCTCCTGCCCCTTCAGATCCAACCCTTTCTGCCATCTCTCCTCAATGCAGTCATGACCGAGACATACCCAAGTGGCCTCCTGTGTAGCCATACTCACTCATTCAAGGCTTTATATGTGTCTCCTTCAAGAGAGTCTCTGGGCACAGTGGCCCCAAGTAATGTTAGCGGGAAGTTTTAATTTTGCTGATCTCTCCAGTTGTCTGACATGGCTGATTCTACTATGATGAATTCACAGTGAGTGTCGGTTGTGGGTGGAAAATTCCTAATGGACTTATAGGCCATTGGTAGGGACTAGTGGGAGATCTATTAAAAGGTACACTCCGGTCCATGAAAACAGTATTTGGGTGAATGCTGGATAAATGTCGGACCAGTGGCTGAAAGACCATATCTGAATGCTTAATTAAGATGCCCAATTTGCAATTAACAGTGTATTCTAAAAATAAATCCTTTCCAACAAACTGAGGGTCAGAAGATGTGGAAATGAAGCAAAACTCTTATTTGTCTGTGAAATAGGCTTGGATTGAAACTTTTGTATAATTTGAAGAAATGTTGTATCAGAACTGTTGGTTGCGTTATGGAGAGTTGTAGACATATTCTTTGTCATCAATTAGTTATAAGCAAAGATGTACAATTATTATTTCTGAACAGCTGGAAGAAGAATTGAAGGTTCGCATAGATTCCTTGGAACAAGAACAGATGATGGAGTTTAAGGTTCATGGGCAGAAATTTATGGATTTTGTCTCTGAGCAATGGCAGGCCTTTCATGCCGAAAAAGAGCGCGAAAAGCAAGAAAGGGTGAGTCGGAAGCTGGACGAGGAGAGCGTGAAATCACTAGATTAATTGGAATTTGGTTGTTTTTATGAAGAAAAAAAATTCTGTATTGTAGAATCTTCATTTTTTTTTTTATAACAATTTTTATTGTTTTCAGTTGCAACCAGGTGCCTGTTACCAAATAAGACAAATATACATTCAATGTCCACAAATTGCCACAAGCTGATAATGCATGCAACCTCTCACCCGGCAGGGCTCAGGATTTCCGGACCCTCCCAATAAGCAGTAGGAATTCTACCAGATTGAAAATGTTATGCCAATCACAGAACCATTGTGCGCATCCAAGGTCCCATGGTCGCCGAACTGCAGACCCACCTATAAGAAACAGGAACACCCCCGACCTCTCCTTCCCCACCCCAGGCGTGCCATGGCTGGGCCTGCTACTTAGTTATAAAGCGGTGATTTAACGTTTTCTCCATCATGGAGTCAAGAGTGTGTCGAGCCAAGCCCCACAATGGCGTTATTGCCTTGACCCTGATATCTTCTAATTGCTCACATATTGGGGAGGTCTACATGCTCGCAGTACAGGTACCCTCCCCAAAGGCTTAGAGTGTTACCCATGTAATCAGGGGGTGTTCGAAGGCTCCTAGAGTAAGGAGCGATCTTAATGTTTCAATTCCTCCACTAATGCCTTCCATGCCCTGGCAGCTTCGAGGGATCCTTGGCCCCGCCTGGCATCTGTCGAACAGCTCCCTCATAATTCGACCAGCGCAGAACTTCCCTTCTCCAACCCTCAAAACTGGGACCTCTGTCTCTGCCAGTAGAATCTTCATTGATAGACAAACATTAGACTAATTTCCTGTTGCGTGCAAGGACTCGAACACTTTCCTATATTTTTGGTCAATGGAATTAACAGCACAGCGTCTTCTTCCATTGGAAGAAGCTCCTTGGACGTATATGTCTAGAATGTGGATTGTAAGCTTTCAAAATTACTGGTTTTTTTAACTGTATTGCAGCATCTTAGGTTAAAACCTGTCTACATTAGAGTACAAATGCAGCCTAATAGGCTTGCATTAAGAGAAGTGACAAAATGTCCTGCCTCTTTAACTCATAAAGGTTCCCTTACCCATAGTGCATTGCCTGGCAGTTGACTCCCTAGAGTCAATACTTTTTTGGACTTGCGAGTGAAGCATCTTGGAACACTCAAATTTCATTCAGATGTCTTTTTCCGACATGTTTACTCTATTCCTTTGATTCTCTATCAAGTACAGAAATATGTACAGTAATATTTTTTTCTGTCAGAAATGACTTCACTTTGCTCTAAGTACCCATCATGTGAAAAATGGAAAGCAGTCATAGCCTTACATAAGGTGTTTATTTGTTTCCCTGCCATTCATTTGTTTAAGGAATCAAGCATTTGTAGGAAAGTTAAAAAGATCTCTGAAGTACTAGGAAGGTACACAATTGAGGGCACGATGCTGGAAATGAGGGCAGAAGAAAAAAAGAAAGAAGATTGGAGAGATCTGCCTCCATAGGAGAACCTGTCCCCTTCGGACAAAGACTCCCTTAGGAGATCTAAAGAGCTAATGTCAAGTGGCAAGAAGCATCATCATTGATAACATTTTTGCCATCCAAGCCAGCGATGTGCTAGGAAGCATTAATAGGTGTCGATACTACTTGATGCTTGTAGGAAAGAACTACATTTTGACATGGTCAAACGCCCCCCTGCCTGGTAAATGATGTAATTTCGAGTAGAAGTGCACTGGGTTCCTGCTAATAAGGTTTCCAGTGCCAGATCTTTCCCAAAACTGTACAGTTTTCCCCAATTGGCAAAACCTTTATCACCCTCTGTAAGTCCCTTGTAAGTGGTACCTCTGGTGCCTAGGGTCTGAGGTACTAAAGAGGGTCCCTAAGGGCTACAGCACAAATTATGCCACCCCAAAGGGACCCCTCACCGAGCACATGCAAGACTGCCATTGTGTCTTGGTGCAGACAAAAGTGAAACACGACATGTCACACATCCCTGTGTGCCATGTCCCCTACCACTGCAGATATATTTGTAAGTCACCCCTACATCCGGCCCAACATCCCTGAGGCTTGGTGCTGAATATTACATGTGAGGGCATACCTGCATGAGCAGATATGCCCATATGCTGGATAGTCCTATTATTGCCAGTAAAAGTGACCAGGGAAGCCATTTTAAAATATGTGCTGGACCCTGGTGAAAACGAGTTCCCCAGCTACATAATGACTTCACTGAAAATATAGATGTTTGGTATCAAACTCGTATTGGCCAACCCAAACTGAGGCCAGTGTTGGATTTACCAATACATGCACAGAAAGGGCACCTTTGAGGTGCCCCCTGAGAACCTACCAGCCTATAGTGTGCTAGCTGACTGGTTTCTGCCAGCCTGCCACCCGGGACACTGTGCAGACCTCCTAGACTGAAAGCCCTCTGCTCTCAGGAGACCCAGTACAAAAGCCTGTCCAGGAAGAGTGTCGCACCCCCTCCCACAGGAGGACCTGCTGATTAGCCTTCCTAGACCGGCAAGTTTCAAAGAGGTTCCCCCTTTGAAATGCGAATCTGGCTCTCCTCACAGGAGAGGAAGCTTACCCCCCTTTGTCCAGAGCCCCTTTGGCACCTGGACAGGTGGTAAAATTAGCTAGTCGTGTGGGCTTGCCACCCCTAGATTAGTGCCAACCCTAAGGTGGGCTAAACTGAGGTAAACACGCTTTTAAGAAATAGCAATCTTTGTGAGGGCATACTTAGGAATTCGGGGACAGGGTTATGCCCACTTCCCACAGGAATACACTATACTTCTCATTTTGATATATCCTATAAAGGGCCAACTTCCTACAATGCTAATTTGAAAAATGGAAAGATTTGCTTGTTTACAATGTTATCTAACCAAAATAGAATCTAAAAAAGTCAGCCATCTGAACGTCCATACTCTCATCCAACTTTCTCACGTCGAAAGATGTATAGTCGACAGCACATCAATGTCATAAGACACTCAAATTCTTTGAGATCAAGACACTCAAGCGACTGTGACCAGAATACTTTCAGCGTGGGAGACAGTATTCAAGGCATTTGCCCATTTAACGTGTTAAAATCTCAACTATCCGAGAATTTCCAACTATTATGATGGCGTCACCACTGCAGTCGCTCCACTTGGTGCATTCATTTTCTACAGTACTTTTCTAAGGATTTCTTCTCATCAAGCAACCTCACCCAAGATGACATTGAGGATTTCAACTTCCTTGTCACCCAGGAAGAAACTTGGGGCTACTGAAATTGGGATTGCCTCAGGACCTCCTCTCCAACCAAGGCTAATTTTGTTTGCTGAATACTGCTCTTCCTGTGAATCTGTTGCGGACGATCATTCCTTTTGAAGACCCTGTGCAGACGCCTGTCCCGCCTCCTATTCTGTGTCCTGCAAAGGTGGTCTCAAGAACATGGAACCTTTGCTGAAGTTGAAAATCGCTATGCCCCCCCCAGACAACTCTAGGATAGCAGACGAGTAGAGTTTTAACTTGACTATGCAGTGCAGAAAAGAAAAAGTATAGATCGTATTCAAGGCCAAGATCACCCTATTTGGTCACTAATGATAGTTATCATATTGTTTGTCTTCACTTGCTAGTTCGCCGTCCAGAGGGTCACTGGTAGACAACATTAACTTTTGAGGAAGTGCTTGCTAGAAGACTGGGAAAATTAAATAATGAAATGGAGACTCCTCAGCCAACATGAGTCGCACAATGGACTCTCCAACCAAGGGCACCAGAAAAAAACTGCTTCTGTTAGTCCTAGGCCTACTTAATATTGCTGAAGAGACAGTAAAAGATGCAACTCCTTACCTTAGGAAAATTTTTAAATACTCACCAGAAGATCCCAAACTGATCTGTTATCGTCACATCTGTTAGTCGCATGTATGCTTAAACACCGGGGTTAACTGCCCATGCAGATATGGAAGATAAGAGACTTGATATCAATAGCAGAAAAATGGGCCTTTGACATCTCCCTGTTAGGTAGAAATGAGCTGGTTTATCAAGGAGTTACCCAATTATTGGCAAAGGACTATCTAGAGAAGCTCAGTGAAGGTGACTTTGTGGCTAACCAAGTAATAAGTGCAGCTGTAGATTCGTCAAAGCTTAATGCTGGCATAACTCATGCAGGCATGCAGCACTCCACACGCTCCAGCTCCCCCTCGAAGCAGGGCTGCCTCGGGGCACCCAAGTTCGAATATTATTACAAGTTAAAATGGTTGTATTGTGCCACCCATGGGAGTCCACTCAAACTGTAACTGTGCCATTGCAGCCTGTGTGAGTTGGTGCTTGCACTTCTCACGACAGATATAGGTTTCCTTATAGCTTAGGTCACTACACCTAAAAGTTGCCCCTATGGCAGGCTGTTCAGTCCTGAGGGCAGGGCGCTTGGTTAGAAGTGTGAGGGTGCCCCTGCATGATCAGGACACCCCTACAAACCCAGAGTCTATTCTCCAGGCTTTGTAAGTGCGGTCAGCCATTTCAATACATGTAGTGGACATCAGTCATTACGAAATGTCTAACTATATAGTGGCTGCATCGAACCTGGTCATGTTAGGTATCAAACGTGTTTGAATCGTACCCTAACATCGATTCCAGTGTTGGAAGTATGATCTCATGTACTAGGTGGCTCCCTTGGGGTACCCCCTCTGTACTCCCGGTTACAGCCGTTCAGAGTCTGACAGCAAGCTAGTGCTGCTGCTGACCACATACCCGATTCTGCCCTTCTGCTGCTGAGCCAAGCCTGAGCAGGTGAAGGTAGAATAGGTTTTGCAGCGTGAATCTTTCTGGATTCACTATGCTGTGCATTACTCCGCCATCTTGTGGTTGGGTCCGGAATCGTAGTATTTTCTTTCTTCTTTTTTTTTTTTCGTGGCCCAGGTGGGCGGCGACGTCCCACCATTTGGTGTCCTTCGTGACGTCGACGCGCTTCCTGTGGAAGCTCCCACCATTGGTCGCCATCTTCAGATTCTTTTTTCTGCCGTTGGGTCTGGATCGTTGCCGAAAAGTTCCAGAAGTTTTTGAAGAGGAATCAAGGAAAGTCGAAGAAAAACGACAAATCAGTTTCAACTACACCGGACTACAGGTCAGGTAACCGGGACGACTAGGGAGAAGGTTTACGACCGAGATCTCGACGTTCTACGAAGAATGCGCTCGCAGGGGGCTCCCTGAGCGCGGGTATGAACAAAACACCGTTCAAGTTTTGCACCAACTGCCACTACAAGTACGCCCAGAAGGACCAGCATCCAGTCTGCAACCTCTGCTTGCTGCTCGACCACAGCAGCGAAGACTGCAACGCGTGCTCGGCGTTTACACCCAAGACCCTCAGAGTGAGGGAGAGGCAGAGAAGGGCGAACCACATGCAGGGGCAGGGACCACCTCCATCGCTCCGAGACCTGGGCCTCTCCAGTGGAGAGGACAACATCGCCGAAGGACCGGAGGACTGCGCGGTCGTCTAGGTCCATAAGAAAACGTCGAAGGAAGTAAGGGAGTCGTCGACCCCTAAACACTCTAGCGTCACTCGAAAGGGTGAAGCTAAAGCCCCGAGCCACACTCGTAGAAGTGAAGCGAAGTCCTCGAAGGGAGCATTGCCGCCGAAACATTCGACGAAGGCAACAGGATGTGGTCCGTCGGCTAGACTGCCGACTTTGGTGCTGGAAACCAGGGTTCGAGCCTCTGGGTCGCGTCCACATCCTGTGATTCTGGGCAAATCACTTAATCTCCCCGTGCCTGAATGTGTAATGTAAATACGGTGCTCATGTAAAGCGCTCCAATACCTTCGGGTCGAGTTCGCGCTATATAAATATGCAACAAAGAAAAACAAGGACAGTCAGCCAAGCGGATCCTTCGAAAAGGACTCCCAATCGGCAAAGGCCCTCGAAAAACCCAGGGCGTCGAAGGGTTGCCCCCGAAAAGGACACCTCGGCGTCGAGAAAAGAGGGGCAGACTTCGTCGTCGACATAGACGGCCCCGAAGAGAGTCGCTCCAGCCCTCGACGCCGAACAGGCACACAAGATGGAGAGGAAGAAGAGGAGGCTCAAGGCCGAAATGGCGAGCATCCTGCAGCAGAAGAAGGACTTCGACCACAAGATGAGCCAATACACCATCCCGTCGAGACCCGAGGTCGAAATAGACGACGAGGACGCCGAACCACCGAAAACACCCGAACCAGTCTAGAAACAGTGGGACGAAGACTATTATTTCGAGGGAGAAGGCGACGAAGATCTGCAATCCTACCGGGACTCGACGTCCTCTGAGGCACAAGACCTGGAATGGCAAGACCTCGACGCAGAATCGCCGGAAGAAGGGGTAGACACTTAACCTTCGAGGCCCTCGCCGCCAGACGACATTGGGGTCTACAACATGGTCGTCCAAAAGGCTGCACAAACCTATGGAGTAAAAATGGAAGAGGAGAAGCCCAAGGCATGTTTCCTTCTGGAGACTCTACTGCCAACAAACCAGGAGCCAATTCCTGCCCATGCTCCCTAGTGTGCTGGATCAAGGAAGAGAGGCCTTTAGGGAACCAGCAGTATGCAAGGCTGTGACTCCAAGAACGGAGAAGTATAAACACTTTTCATAGGACCCTGCATACATACACGGATCAGTGCCAGCCGACTCCATAATTACAGCAACGGCTATGAAGAGGGCCAATGTGCCCACTAATGCCGGACCACCTCTATACAAGGAGAGTAGGCGGATGGATCTTACAGGGAGAAAGGTGGAGAGAAATGCAGCAATGCATTGGCGCATCGCAAACTCCAACACCCTGATCAACAGGCACGCATACCAACACTGGGATGAAATGGGGCAGCTCCAAAAGCATCTACCAGATCAGTACCAACAAAGGGCAGCTCACCTGGTAGAAGAAGGCAAAAGCATGGCGAACACATGCTTGAAATCAGCCTTGGATGCTGCAGAGATGTCCAGCAGACTGATGATGGGGGTGACCGAGAGGAGACACGCATGGCTCAGAATTTCTGGATTCAAGCCAGAGGTGCAAAGTAACATCCTGAATACACCCTTTAACGGCGAGCAACTGTTTGGCACACCAGTTGACGACAAGTTAACGCTGCTCAAAAAGGACAACGAGACAGCAAGGAATCCTTTTCTGGATTCACATGCTGTGCATTATTCCGTCATCTAGTGGTTGGGTCTGGAATAGTCTTTGTTTTTTTTGTTGCTTGGGGTGTCGTCGACCACCATTTGGTGCTAGGTCCATCCCTTGTGAGACGTCAGACGGCGCCCCGGAAGTTCCTGTGTGTGGTAGCCATCTTCATATTATTTTTTCTGCCATTGGATTTGGAAGCAAAGGGAGACTCTCCGAAGATTTGGACGAAATCACCGAAAGAATCAAAGAATTTGATTGAAAATACCATTGATCGACTACGAAGGCAGCGGAGAAGAAAGACCTCCGAATACTTTTTTCATCGGGGGACTCCGACGAAACAACGCACATGGCTCAACAGAGGGCGAGGTAGGGGCCATGGAAAATACCCCTTTCACATTCTGCCCAAAGTGCCACCACAGTTTTGCTTAATGGGATCAACAAGACGTTTATAACCTCTGCCTGCCAAGGGTTCACAAGGATAAAGACTGTGAGGCCTGCGCAGTGTTTGTGTCGAAGACACTCAAGGTATGCCAAACAAAGGGAGGCCCATTACGCAGCCATGTTCCAAAGCCAGAAACTACCTTCGCTGAGGGACTTGAGCCTCTCAAGCGACGAGGACGACCAGGGAGTACCCGCAGAATCGACACACGGGGGTCAGACGTCGAGATACTCTAAGGGGACGCCGAGAAAAGGCGTACCGCAAAGAAAGACCAAACGGAGAAGATGGACAATGTAAAAAAAACACCTCAACTGTCGGAAACCAAGTGCCACAAAAAGAAGGTGCAGAAGGCAGCCCAGGCATCGGAGAAAACGACAACAGAGGGTCAGCAGCGGCCAAAAGAACCCTACGGGTCCCACCCCAGGGATTCCGACAAGGGAAGATTGTCGAAATCGACAAAGGCAAGCGCCGAACGAGAGGTCACGAAGGGAAAGACTACACCCTCGGAACCTGAAAACACCACACTCAAGAAGAGGATCTCCCAGACCTCAGACGCCGAAAGGGCTCTCGAGGTGGAGAAAAAGTAGAGATGCCTGGAAGCGGAAATGGCGGCACTCCTTCAGCCGAAGGAGGAGTTTGAGGCACTGAAGGAATTCCGAATTCCCGCGACTCCGAAGAAGAGGAAGATATCCTCAAATCTCCGGCAACCCCTGAACCGTGCAAAGAGAATGTAGTAGAGGAGCTCAATGCTCCAGAAGAGGAAGAACCCTTGGGGACTTTCAAAGAAGAATGGAAGAACCTTGACACAAAGCCGAGAAGAGGTCTGTAGCTATCCCTCAAAGGCTTCTCCACCAGACGACATAACCTTCTACCACAGCCTCATCAAGAGAGCAGCTGATGCCTTCGAGGTCTCCTTAGAGGAGGAAAAAGGAGACACCTGCTTCTTCCTAGAGACTTTGGCACCATCCACCAAGGGGACACAATACCTCCCAATGCTACCAAGCATCCTGGACAAGGAGACTTTCAAGGAGCCTGCCTCAGCAAAAGGGGTAACCCCAAGGGTGGAGAAAAAATATAAACCCTCAACAAGAGACCATAAATACAGAAGGGACAATGCCCACTCCTCCACTGGTCTATCTCCAGAGAGAAAGCAAGAGAATGGACATGGTAGGGAGAAAGAAGCAGCAACACAATGGCGCATTGTAAACTCCAGTGCTCTCGTCAACAGGTATGGCCACCAACAATGGGATGACATCGAATAAATGATAAACAAGCTCCCAGAGGAGGATAGAAAGAGGGCAAAATCCATCATACAGGAGGGAAAGAACATCCTTAACACCAGCCTGAAATCAGCTCTAGTCTCAGCCAATACAGCCAGCAGACAAATGTGCACAGGCACAACATTGAGAAGGCACGCCTGTCTCTGAATATCCTGCTTAAAGCAAGAGGTCCAAATCTCAATAATTAACAGACCCTTCACAGGAGACGCCCTGTTTGGAAGTGAGGTAGATTAATCACTTCAACAAATAAAAAAGGACATTGAAACGGCCAGGGCTATGGGAGCCCTACAACAGTTTTAACACCAGACGACCCACAGGGAGGGGAGTCTTCTCAACAGGCCACCAACAACAAACTCAAGGTGGCGGACAGCAGTCATACCAGCTGTCCGGATATCAAGCCTGGCAAAAGCGACCAAGGCAGCCCTTTTGGGGGAGAGTCAGAGGCAGGGGACAAACCTCGAGAGGGGGAGGAGCAAATTCCAAGTGACTTGCCCACAACAAAGGGCCCCTGTACAACACCAGTGGGAGGCAGGATAGCACACCACTTGCGTCAATGGCAAGATATCACCACAGACAGTTAGATTTTAAATTTGGTACGCCATGGCTATTGTATAGAACTAACAAACAAGCCCCCTTCAAAAAGAAAAAGTTCCAAAGAAAAGAATTCTTACAATTAAAACAAGAAATAAAGGAATTCCTGCAAAAACGAGCAATGGAGAAAGTACCGAAAAAGGGAACACTCCAAAGGAATCTATTCACCTTACTTCTTGGTCCCAAAGCAAGATCACACGCTAAGACCTATATTAGATCTCTGATTCATAAACCAATTCATTTGCACACAGCATTTCAAAATGTCAACACTACAGGAAGTAATCCCACAGCTGCAAAATGGGGACTTCATGGCAACAATGGATCTATCGGACACCCATCTACACATCCCCATGAACCAGGTTGACAAAAAAATACCTCCGGTTCTTCCACGAGAATCTTCACTACCAATTGAAAGTCCTGCCTTTCAGGATAAAATCGGCACCAAGAATCTTCACAAAGTGCCGAGCAGCAGTTGCAGCATCCCTAAGAATGAGAGGAATCCACGTCTATCCCTAATTAGACGACTGGCTGGTGAAGGCAAATTCAAAGCAAAAATGTTACACACGTCCATCAGTTGATCACAACACTGCTAAAATTGGAGGTTTCAATAAACCACAAAAAATAATCAACAAAGCCAGAACAAGAAAAAACCTTTTTAGGAGCAAGATTAAATTCCAAGGTTGCACGGACATACCCGACCCAGAGGAGAATACAAGCTATCAAACAAACTCGCCTGTAATAGCAGGGTCAGTCTGACAGAGGACTGTCATGAAACTCATGGGCATGATAGCATCAAGCATCCCCCTCATCACTCATGCACGCCTCCACATGTATGAGTGGCTTTGCATCAGTCGGTCACAAGCCACAGGTAGTTGGGAGGATCTAGAGGTTGTAACACAAAGGGTTCAGACAGATACAATGGTGGACCTCCAACAACATATCACTAGGCAGACCTTTCAAAACACCAACTCCCTCAGTGACCATCACAACAGATGCGTCCCACAGGTTTCTTTTAGGGTACGGGGTCAAGGAACGATGCAGACTATAAAGCACATCAACTTCCTAGAAATGAAGAAAGTGTTCCTGGGACTAAAGGCATTCCAACCCCACATAGGAATCTAGACCGTATTATTCCAAACGGACAGCACCACAACTATGTTTTACCTCAACAAACCGGGAGTAACTAAATCATTCACCCTAATCAGACTAGGTCAGGAAATATGGAAATTGGCCAATTCAAGGAAAATCGGCCTACAGACAATCCACCTGCCATGAAAAGACCACATTGAAGCTGATCAACTCGGCAGACAGAACAGCAGCTCGCACGAGTGGGAGATAAAACAAAGGACCCTGCAGCAGGTCTTCAACCTCTGGGGAATCTCAGAAAAAGACCTATTTGCAACAATGGAAAACAAGAAATGCCAATCCTTCGCCTCCAGGTTTCGACACCACCTATCAAAAGGGAATGCTCTGTCACTAAACTGGTCAGGGACATTTGCATACGCTTTTCCTCAGATTCCTCTACTACAAAGGGTTCTGGGGAAAGCCAGACAACCAGTAACAAATCTAATACTCATAGCCCCTCAATGGGCAAGACAAACCTGGTATCAATCCTACTCTGTCCAGGGGACAAATGATCAAGCTCCAGGCAGACAAGGACCTCATCACAATGCAAAGGGGGCAATTCTCTCAGCCAGAACCAGCGACGCTCGCCCTAGCGGCCTGGCGCCTGAATACATAGTTCGGAAAATTAAACTTACCGCAAAGAACAATGGAAATACTAAGAGGCAAAACAGACCACAAGGCAATGCTACGCAGGTAAGTGGAAACGGTACACGGTATGGTGCACAAAAAACAATACCCTAAGCTCAATTTCAACACAGGAAACAGTTCTCATATATCTGACACACTTGCTTGACAGTAACATCAACAGTCGTCAACAGATTCCTTGAGGATTGTCCCCCCAAGAAAGGCTCCAGCCCCGATGTGGAGCTTAAACACAGTCCTAACACTAATGACCGGACCATTCATCTCTACGACGAGTAAGTGAACTACAAGCTTGAACTATTGAGGAACCATACATGCAAATCCACAAGGACAAGGTTATCCGAAGGACAAACCCTCAATTCCTACCTAAGGTAAGCAAATTCCACATGAATCAAACCATACAGCTAGCAGTTTTCTTCCAAAACCCCCAAGCGCGACTAGAAAGAAGCCTACCTACCCTGGACGTAAGAAGGGCTTTACTATACTATCTACAAGAGACAAAACAACTCCGTAAAGGCAATCAATTGACTCTTACTCAAGGTCCAATAAGGGAGCACCTGTGACAAAGGGGACAATTGCACGTTGGATTGTAGAGGCAATTCAAGTATGCTATGCCTTACCAGGAAAAACTCTAAACACACGGCCAAAGGCCCACTCAACAAGGAAAAGGGGGGCAACCCTAGCCTTCATGGCCAACGTGCCAATAGACACTATTTGTGCTGCGGCAACATGGGCATTCCCACACACATTTACCAAACATTACTGCGTGATTATACAGATGACTAAGGAAGCTCAAGTGGGACAAAAGGTACTTCAACACCTGTTCGCAAAGTCTTCCTCCTCTTACCACAGCCACCTCAAGGAGGGGGAAACCGCTACATAATCTCATGCACAGCATGTGAATCCAGAAAAAGATTCATGCTGTAAAACGAAATGGTTACTTACCAGGAGTAGTTTTGCAGTATGAAGAGTTTTCTGGATTCACATGCGACCCACCCACCTCCCCTCAGAGGTGGAATGCTAACAGGTGGGACAAGATATCACGGAAACCTATTAACTAACATCTAGAGACAACAGGATTTAAGACACTCACTAGAGAAAAAGGGGAAAATAGAATCCGAAAATGGCTTCTACGCACAGGAACTTCCGGGGCACCATCTGACATTACACAAGGGATAAATCTAGCACCAAATGGTGCTAGACGATGCCCCAAGCAACAAAAAAAAAAAAAAAAAAACCCAGACTATTCCGGACCCAGCCACTAGATGGCGGAATAAGGCAACATGTGAATCCAGAAAACTCTTCTAGTTGCAAAACTACTCCTACTGGTAAGTAACTATTTTGTTTCATGTCACAGGGTAGTGTGACCATCTCCCAGACGGTGCTTAGTGTATTGGGCTGGGGTGCACTACAGGCTGGGGAACCTACCCAGAGTCTTAAAGAGACAGGGCTGGTTTGCACTATACTCAGTGTAAACCTGTCGGGCTGAATTTTTTTTTTTACCTTCATGTAGGCACAGTTTAAACAGTTTTGCATCTCAGCTGCTGCAGTGCAGTCGGAGATTAGGAATTTTAAAGGCATACTAGCCCCATTCCATTGAATGATAAAGTACATGGACATATGGCTAGAGGTACTCTGTGCTGTTAATTCCATGAACGGAAATCTATTAAATGTCTTTTGTGGTCTAAGCACGCAGCATGGACTTTTTCTAATGTTTGACTTCAATTAAGATTCCTATGATGCAGAACCAGGACTACAGGTATGTAACGTTATAATCTTGCAATCAAATTACCCAGATATAAAAATTTGAAAGGTCATTTTGCACCTTAGATATTTTGCTTTATTCAGTTGTGACATGTAATAAGCATTAATTTGGTGTGAACCTTTGAGGATGTTTAGATGACTTGCACTTTGCTAAGAGCAATGATCTTTTGTAAAACACAAGTAGAGCTGGCATGTATCACCCACATACATGGTATGTTGAATAGCAAGTCTGTCTGGCCTATCCTCAAACACTGTTCTGTGGCACATTGTGGTCTCTGGACAATATCCTTGGTTGATGTGAATGCTTTCCATTAGTGTATGATGGCCTTGTTACTGGTAAGTCAATGCTTCCTTTGTATAAAGACTCAGTAATGGTAGCTTGTTAGGGTAGAAAAAGCCTACTTCAAGTAGTGTGGTGATGGCTTGAGTCCTTATACGATAAAATCTCCTCACACAATGATCAGCGGCCAGTCAAGGTTTATAAAAGGGTAAGTTCTTTATTAGCAATATAAGCAAAAACTGTCCATGGTGAGCATTTCATATTTCCTCAGTGTTCCCAGCAGTGCCACAACAAGACCCTCCACTAGTCATTGTTTGGCACTGATAAATTAATAGCCACTGGTGTTTATAGTGCCTAGAAATGTTGTCTCGTCTGCCAAAAAGACTTACGCTGCCACCATCCGTGCCTAAGAAGGTCTATTATGGCTCATACATAAGATTTTCAAGTAGTTTCAGTTGGTACAACTGTAAAATCTCTACCTATCCCACCTGACAGTGAGAGGGTGGTACCACTGACTAGAAAAAGAAAAAAACTGACTTGGTCTCCTGCTACTCACACACACACTTACACTGCCTGCGCCCACCTTCCCCCCACCCCCTTCAACTTATGCAATCCAACATGTACACCCATCCCTCCCCAATTGTTACCATTTTCCCTGAAAATTTAATCAGAAGGGCTATCAAGCTAAATGTACCATTTGAGGCACCACCAATATCTGTGTCCATCATTGTAAAAACAGTCAGTCAAAAAGCTCAGCAGCTGGTACCATGAATTGCTAGGATTACTGTCTAAGTTTTGCACATGCACAACTACTAAAGTGTACCCATGACTGTTAAAGAAGTATAGGCTACGTTTGTAATATCCTGCTTCTTTAGAGGCTGCCATTGCCTAATTCTGTAATTGTGTCTGGCGTGAGAAATTTTTGCTTAAGCCCTGGATTCAAACGTGAGAGGAAAACTTGGGGTGCTTCGGTAATAAAGATTTACAGATCTGCGGGAACATATCTGAAAGTCTGTCTAGATCATTACGATAGGATCTTAGAGGAATCAATGAAGGTGTTCGGAGAAGGCCATGATCTTACCCTGTACAGTGTCTTGGTTGAGAGTCGCATCTTTAACGTAAATTACACCCTGCAGAAAATCTTGAATCTCCGTCTTGAATCCACTTCTTCATTGACTTATAAGGGCTTAGGAGGAAATCTGGGTTCTGTCTGCTTGGTCGTGCAGAGAAGGTTTTTTCAACTCATTACAGTTAGTGAGAGAGACTTTATCACCCATATCCGCTTCAGACAGTTCAAACTGTCTTGGTCAACTGTCAACAGCAGTCTTAGTAGAAGCACTAATCCCATCAAAGATGTACTTTGAGAGTCCTGGATGGTCATCAGAAAAACGTGGGAATGAGCCACCAGAACAGTTGCTTATGTTTCTTCTACTAGACGCTGAGCTGGCTACTTTCAACTCCTTGCTTAGTGTTGCCAAGCATCAAAGGGGCTGAATGCGTCTGATGGGGTGCAGTCTGCACAGCTATGTATAACATTAGCTAGCAAAATGATGTCAATGTCTGCTATCATGGTAGTATTAAAGCAAATTTGTGCAATTTCTCAATCCCTCCCTTTTGCAGTCTAGGTAGAAACTCGATCAGTCTATCGACTTTGATATTGTATTTGTCTTCTCAAGGTTATATAAAATCACTCTGTGCCGTCCTCGCCTTCTGGAGTAGTAAGTGGGAAGGATGGGGATAAATATTTATTTGTGAGGTGAAAAACGGCTCACATACGGAATCCTGTTAGTAGCAGCAAGTATTTTGTCAATTAACTTCATGCCCCATCCACCAGATAAATTTCATCCATGACCATATACTGCACTGATCACAAACGTTTATGCTTTCCCTTCTGTTGTCTGCTCATGAGATGTTGGTTATATAGGAGCATCTTTCTTTCCACACGATGACACCCACCCACCCACCCTTTGCTGCCAAGTCAAACTCCCAAACCATCCAATTTTGAAGGGTCACAGTTCATAGTGCATCTAATTGGTCTGAAATTAGCCACAAAGCTAGGACATTGGCATTTGTTACGTCTTTTAAAGTCTTTGCAAGAATTGTAGCTTTACATGGTGATATCAATCCCACATATCAGAAATAGAATTGCAAAAAAAGTTGCTATCTTTGATATTTGCTCAACTCAGTCGAAGTATGTCATGCAACTGAGAATACATATGTTGGGTAACATGATCCTTACCAGTTTGCTGGCAACCAAACATAAGGCGTGTTGTGATATGCATAGTAAGTTTCAGGTTGCCCCTACAACTTGCTTCAAGAATCTAAAATATCTGATTCCCGTCTGAAAGGAATAAAAACAGAACCAGCACTGTTTGGTATGGGTAAATGGACAAGTGGCACTCCCTTATTCTTGCGAAAATGCTATTAAGCTGTTCACATAAGAATCATTGTTCAGCGTAGGCAAAGCTGACTGCATCAGGTAAGCTACTCTGATTTGGAAAATAATGTGCACTAGATACTTATAACTGAGCAGACTTATTGACACTCATCAGAAAAGTGCCTGTGGACGTGCAAATCAAGGCATTGTTTTCTTTTTTTTGTTTAAAGGCACAGGGATATATCTTCTTGTGCAGCAATCAACAGCGGGGATGAGTTAAAATTCAGCAAGAAGACTGGTTAAGGTCTTGTCTACTGCTCCATCAAGTGAAAGTAGGTGTTCTCCTGGTATAGTTTGTTGATTCTCTGGATTGGCAGTGGGCAGGGTGTTGTGCATTTGAGGGCACTCACTGCACCTCACTTCGATGCAGTACCACACCCCAAATATTTTTCCAAATGAAGCTGACCAGACTCCGTGCTATCCAGTAGCAGGATGCCTCCCAACTACACCTGTTGCAGCAAGTTACTTGGAGGAGATGCTGTTTCTTGGAGCTGGTGAGGCCACAAAGGCATAGCAGCTGTTGCCCTGCTGTGCAGTTTTAAAGCATACTGGTTTAGTGAGGAGTAGAAGTTTGGGGTCGCAACAGCGGTCATGGCAGATGCACAGGTGCTGGAGTCTGGAGGTTCTGCCTTCCTCTTTCTTTGTGATGAGTAGATCTATGCAGGAATCCCACAGCACCTCACAGCAGTGTTCACTATGAGTAGGACCTGGTGGGGGGGCCCTTCCACCTCGGTAACGTAGACTTTCACTGGTGGACACATATGGAGACCCGCTCTCCAGCTTGCAGATTGTGACAGGTTCCAGTTGGGCAGGACTTATTGAACCTGTGAAATAAACTTCAGAGACACTGAATCCGCATCTTGCAGTATTTCGGACCTACATCATTCAAGAGCAACAAGGAATTGGCATGGAACGGCCCATCACAACTTCATAGTGTCAGTTTAGCATTACTTGTATTTTCCAAATTGCCAAAGGTAGTGCATCAGGCTACTTGAAGTGGGTGTCAGACCAGATCTTAGCGATCTTATTTTTCAGTGTAACATTATATTGCTCCACTTTTCCAGAGTTTTTGGGTGATAGGTGCAGTGGAAGGGTTTAATAATTCCTAAAAGACTGGAAAACATTCTGCATTATGGACAAGACCCTGTCACTCTGCAGCTATGTGATTCTATGTGAACTTGGCTATGAAGTCCTTGAGCAATGTTTTGACTTAGATGATGACTTCTACATGTGTACAACTGAATCCAACCAGAAAACCTACACAATCACAAGAAGATGGGCATAAGAGCAGCACTCTTCATCTGTATGAAGTCCATCTGGATATGAATAAAGGACCCCAACGACGGTGGGTATGCAGATACAGGTGGTGTTAATCCTGTTTTACATATTATGGACTTGGCATATGGCACAAATAGCATTGTTGGTTGGTGTTTTAAAGAAAGGAACGTGCAAATGAATAGGCTGCTGTGGTGTGAAACATAGTCCCTTCCAGCATGGGTATGGCCAAGATAACAAATGTCCAAGTTGTGGAGCAGATATATCTGAAAGAGAGACGTTAGTGACAGATTCCTTACCTTAGAATATCCCCAGGCGTCAGGCTGGATCCGGAAAGTTTTTTGCGTAGCAGTACCCTTGCGCGTCGGTAGGCGGCGTCGTGCGGCTCCGCGTCCGTCGTCGGCGTCGTGATCGCCGGGATGACGTCGCGGGCAGTACTTAGGCGCCGCCCCTGCGCGCTGACGTCAGTTCTTCTTTTTCCGCGCCAGTAAGCGCAGATCCGGGAAGAGCAGTGCCCTAGTCACTTTTTAACTATCTTTTTTGGTGAATTTTTTCACAGTTTCTTCAACGAGTCTTCACGACTCCTAAGGTGTCGTAGGGATGCCCGGCTTTAAGCCCTGCGAGGAATGTGGTCGCATGATGTCGATCACGGACCCGCACCTCGAGTGTCTCTTTTGTCTCGGCCGAGACCACGACACGAAGTCGTGTCCTGACTGCCGGAAACTTCATCCTAAGGCTTTGCGAGAGCGGTCTCGAAAGCTCCTCGAAGTCCGGCATTCGGCTCCGCGCCGCACCAAGCCCCGGTCCCGGGAGAGGTCGAGGGGCCGGACGCGGAGTCCCCGCCGTTCGTCGGATTCAAAGTCTTCGCGCTCCTCCGGTAAGTCGAAGCACAAGAAGTCTAAGCGGCGTCATCGCTCTAAGACTTCGCCTCGCCGGTCTCGCGACTCGGCTGAGGTCCCTGTCGGCACCGTCCCCGCGGCCCCGGACGTGCCTGTCGAGTTACCCTCGCAGTACCCGCCCTACCCGGGCTCGGGGCGACTCCGGCCGATATACAGGAATTCCTGTCGGCCATGGCCCGCCTCTTCGGGCCTCAAGGTCCCTCCGGTGCGCCTTCGGGCCCCGCGGGCCCTGATGGGGTTGCTCCGGCGTCGCCGTCGACTCCGGTCCCGGCGTCGCCTGTCCCACCAGCCTTCGTCCCGGCCTCGGCTCCGGCCCCGGCCTCGACCCCGGCTCCGGTGGTGCCGCAACCCCCATCGACGCCGGTTGACCTAACCACGCCTCCGCCGATGTCCCCGGTGCCGTTTCCGACGCCGTCCGGGGCTCCGGGCGGCGTCGTTCCCCGGTTCTCTCCGGGTCCGGACATGGAGCCGGACCGGCGTCGTTTCCGGCGCCGATGAGACCTTGGGTCCCTGATGTCCCTCCTCCATATTTTCAACCTGAGGAGGACCAGGAGAGCTGGGAGGGGTCTGAGGACCCTCTCACACAACAGTGCGAGTTTGACCCGGACTGGGTTGAGGAACTTGGGGATGCCAGTGGTCTGGGTACCTCCCCTGACTCTGGCATGCTGTCTCCTCCAGTGGCAACGGAGGAGGGGGCTAATTTTGCAACGGTGTTGCGTAGAGCTGCTGGAGCCTTGAATCTCCAGTTGCCTACAGTGGTCGTCAGGTCTAACATCCTGACTGAAGTGCTTCAGCCGGCGGCCTCCTCTTCGGAGACTGTGCTGCCGTTCAACGATGCACTGACTGACGTTCTTTTGGGTGCCTGGTCCAAACCCACCACAGGGGCTCCTGTGGATAGGAACGTGGCCCGATGCCATCGCCCTGCTCCGGGCGACCCCCTGTTTCTCTCCCAACACCCCACCCCTGAGAGCTTGGTTGTCCAAGCCTCTGCCTCCCAAACTGCCTTCCCTACCGCCCCTCCGGATAGGGAATCCAAGCGCCTGGATCACTTTGGGAAGAAGGCTTTCTCTTCCTCCAGTGCTGGCTTGCGGTCTGTTAATACCGCTTGCCTCTTGGGCCGATACACCCACTCCCTGTGGGATTCGGTGGCAACTGTTTTGCCGCAGTGTTCTGAGGAGGTCCAGACACTGCTTACCCGCGCCATTGCGGAAGGGCGTGATGCGGCTAAATATACCATCCGCTGTGGCCTTGATACCGCCGACTCGCTGGGCAGATCGCTTGCAACGACGGTGGCGCTGCGTCGCCACGCCTGGCTGAGAACCACTGGTTTTTCAGGGGATGTCCAGAATACACTCATGGACATGCCCTTTGATGGAGTCGGTCTTTTTGGTTCGAAGGCAGACCATGCGCTGGAGCGTTTCAAGGACTCACGGGCTACTGCGAAGTCCCTGGGCCTTGCTGTTGTGCGCCCTCCGCTCACGTCTGCTTTTCGCCCCTTTCGTGGCCACGGAAGGGGCGCCCAGTCACGTCCACAGCCCGGCCAACGGCCCGCGCAGCAAGCGCCTTCGCGTGGCCGAGGACGTGGATACCGCCGTGGCGGTTCGGGCAACCAGCGTGCGGGTCAGGCCACCACCTCCAACCCGTCCGCGGCCTCCAAGCCCTCCTAGTCCCTCCTTTCAGGTGCACAGTACGCCAGTCGGGGGCAGGGTCCGCCATCACCTTCACCACTGGCGTCCCATCACCTCGGACAGGTGGGTCTTGGACATTGTCCGAAGGGGCTACTCCCTCCCCTTCGAGACCACCCCCAGCCATGCCACCTCAATTCCACCGCATGTCAGGGGATCACTTGGTGCTTCTACAGAAGGAAGTCACGGCCCTCTTGGCCAAGAGGGCCATCGAGCATGTTCCGACCCCAGAAGTAGGGCGTGGTTGCTACTCCCACTACTTTCTGGTGCCCAAAAAGGACAAGGAGGACATGCGTCCTATCTTGGACCTCCGGAACGTCAATCGCTTCCTCCGGAAGGAGAAGTTCAAGATGCTCACCCTAGCTCAGGTCTTGACTGCCCTTGACCCCGGAGACTGGTTGGTAGCGTTGGACTTGCAGGACGCCTATTTCCACATCCCCGTCCTGCCGGCCCACCGGCGTTACCTTCGGTTCACGGTAGGCCTCGAGCATTTTCAGTTCACCGTGCTCCCCTTTGGCCTTACCAGTGCCCCTCGGGTGTTCACGAAAGTGATGGCGGTGGTCGCAGCTCATCTGCGCCGGGCAGGGGTTTCAGTCTTCCCCTACCTCGACGACTGGCTGCTGAAGGCGGGCTCGTCCCAGGCAGTCGTCTCCCACCTCCAGACTACGGCCGAACTCCTGCACTCGCTGGGGTTCTCCATCAATGTGCCAAAGTCGCATCTGATTCCTTCTCCACAGCTCCTTTTCATCGGAGCAGTTCTGGACACGACGCAGTTTCGGGCCTATCCTCCCGAACGGCGAGTCCGGGATATTCAGGCTATGATTCTGATCTTTCAGCCTTTATCCTGGGTTTCGGTACGGATGACCCTGAGGCTGCTGGGCCTCATGGCCTCCTGCATCCTGCTGGTCAATCATGCCAGATGGCATATGCGGGCTCTGCAGTGGGACCTGAAGTTCCAGTGGGCGCAGCACCAGGGCAACCTGTCCGATCACGTCCAGATCTCGGAGGGGACTGCAAGACAGTTGCAGTGGTGGCTCTCGAACCGGCAATGGGTCATGGGCAGATCCCTCTCCCTTCCCCAGCCAGAGCACACAGTTGTGACGAACGCGTCCCTTCTGGGAGGGGGCGGTCACATGGGAGAGGCGGAGATCAGAGGCCTCTGGTCTCCGGCGGAGTCCCGGCTCCATATCAACATTCTGGAGCTCTGGGCGATCCGGCTTGCACTCAAGGCATTCCTTCCCTCTGTCAAAGGGACGGTAGTGCAGGTGTTCACCGACAACAACACCGCCATGTGGTACTGCAACAAACAGGGCAGGGTGGGGTCGTGGACCCTTTGTCAGGAGGCTCTGCGCCTCTGGACATGGCTGGAACATCAGGGCATGTTCCTGATGGTTCAACACCTGGCAGGTTCCCTGAACGCCAGGGCGGACGAACTCAGCCGCAGGTGCATGATGGATCACGAATGGCGTCTTCACTCGGAAGTGGCGCAAGGACTCTTTCTACAGTGGGGAGAGCCTTGGTTAGATCTATTCGCCACCGAAGAGAACGCGCAATGTCATCAGTTTTGCGCGTTGGAATTTCCAAGGCGGCACTCGCTCGGCGACGCTTTTCGTTACGAGTGGAGTTGCGGTCTATTGTACGCCTTTCCGCCTATACCACTTCTACCCAGAGTGTTGAAGAAGATTCGGCACGACCGGGCCCAAGTCATTCTTGTGGCTCCGGACTGGGCTCGAAGAGTTTGGTATCCCGAGCTACTCAGTATGAGCGTAGATCCCCCGATCCGTCTGCCTCTTCGGGAGGATCTTCTGTCGCAGCAGCAGGGGACGGTCCTCCACCCGAACCTGTCCAGTCTACACCTGCTTGCGTGGAGATTGAGCAGCGGCAGTTGATTCCTTTCGACTTGTCTCCCGAAGTTTGTGATGTGATTCTGGCAGCCAGGCGTCCCTCCACTAAGGTGGTATACGCCTGCAGGTGGAACAAATTTGTGGCATGGTGCACAGCAAAGGCTGTGAACCCCCTTTCTGCCCCTCTTTCTGAGGTCCTTCTGTTCCATCTTTCTCTGGCCCAACAGGGTTCTGCCCTGGGTACCATCAAGGGTTATCTCTGTGCTATCTCGGCCTTCCTCAGTCTCCCTGATCAGCCCTCCCTTTTCAAGTCCCCTGTTGTTAACAGGTTCTTAAAAGACATTACCCACCTCTTTCCTCCTGTTCCATTTGTGATGCCTCAGTGGGACTTGAACTTGGTTCTTACCTTTTTAATGTGCGCTCCCTTTGAGCCTCTACATAACTGTCCTCTTCGTCTTCTAACTCTGAAGACAGCCTTTCTGGTGGCCATCACCTCCGCTCGGCGGGTGAGTGAGCTCCAGGCTTTATCTTGCAAACCTCCCTTTCTGACTGTTCATCCAGACAAGGTTGTTCTTCGGACGCGTCCGTCCTTCTTGCCAAAGGTGGTTACTGCCTTTCACATTGGGCAGACCATCACTTTGCCTACCTTCTTTCCGCCTCCGCATCCTTCCAGAGAGGAAGAGAGGCTCCACCGTCTGGACCCAAAACGTGCGCTCTCCTTCTATATCGACCGCACAAAACACTTCCGGGTGGATGACCAGCTCTTTGTTGGCTACGTGGGCGCCAAAAAAGGTCGGGCGGTGCACAAACGAACCATCTCCCGCTGGGTTACCTTGTGCATCAAGACCTGCTATTCTTTGGCTAAGAAGGATCCTCCTGTTGGGCTGCGTGCCCATTCCACCAGGGCAACGGCTGCTACCACGGCCTTGGGCCGCTGTGTTCCGCTGCCCGTTATTTGTCAGGCAGCTACGTGGGCCTCGCTGCACACGTTTACAAAGCATTACTGCCTTGACAGTCAGGTCCGGAGGGACGGCTTCTTTGGCCGTTCTGTCCTCCAGGACTTCCTTGTCTGATCTTTGTTCGCAGACCCACCACCGGGGTTGGTATTGCTGGGGTATCTATTCTAAGGTAAGGAATCTGTCACTAACGTGTCTCTTTCAGATGCACAAGTTACTAACTTGTGTAACGATATATCTGTAAGAGACAGTAGTTAGTGACAGATTCCTACCGCCCACCCATCCTCCCCGTTCTGCGAACTGATTTCTAGGGTTAAGAACATCCCTTTCAGGGCCCTAGTATTTTTCAGACACCTATGTCAGCTTCTTGCATGGCTCTGCGTTCCTGGCGCGGAAAGTCGTGTACAGAACTGACGTCAGCGCGCAGGGCGGCGCCTAAGTACTGCCCGCGACGTCATCCCGGCGATGCCGACGACGGACGCGGAGCCGCACGACGCCGCCTACCGACGCGCAAGGGTACTGCTACGCAAAAAATTTCCGGATCCAGCCTCACGCCTGGGGATATTCTAAGGTAAGGAATCTGTCACTAACTACTGTCTCTTACAGATATATCGTTACACAAGTTAGTAACTTGTGCTTCAGGGCTACTATTCTGTCTGTGCTGACCCACCACACTCCTTTGGGGTCACTCTTACAATTCTGTTTGATCCATGCTGGTTTCTTAACTTTGGGTGCTTGCTCCTGCAGTGCAAACAAATATTGGAACGTAGTTGCAGGGTTTTTCAGTTTGCACAGTGTATGTCATTATTCCAGAGTTTGCTGAAAAAGCAGCTTTCTTAGCAATTTGGTGTAAAAATGCTTTACCCTGAGAAACCGTTAGACTGGCGAGTAGCCCACTTAACAATAGCTTCTTAACATGAGCGTATTAACATGTTAACACAAGTGTCTAACAGTCTTTACATAGACATCTTTCTTAATGTGCCTTCCACCAGAGATAAGGAACACCCTTTGTATCCACAATAGCCCAAAGCCATGAGCAAGATAAAAACCATATTTAGAATCTGTGAATATGGGGACAATCTTTTGCATGAATAGGGTACAAGCCTAGATGAGGGCGATTAGCTCCGCAACCGGATGAGGGGACTTGTCATGTGGCGCATTTTAACAACTTCATACAATGTACATTCAGCATAACCAACTGCAAGTTTTCTAGTATCATTCCTAAGAGACAAACCATCTACATAGTATGTGAGCTTGCTGTTATTTGATATTGGCGCATCGGACCGATCAGTTCAGAGCTCAGTCAGATGAACAGTAAGAGTCTACTTCTGACAAGCTGTATTTGATGTGGGTCAGTAGGTTATGGTAATGTGGGGAGGCAGATAGCGAAAGTATCTCATAACAGGACTGCTTCACACTGCTTTTAGTGTTAGTGCTGAGCCAAAGGGTAGCTATGGAATGGGGCACAACTGCTATGAGTGTGGAGCCCATGACCATATTTTTGGAAGCTTCCTCTAGGTAGGTAGCAACAGCTACAGACCGCAAACAAGGCAGGAGACCTGCGTCTACAGGGTCAAGGACAGATGAGTAAATCCCTACCAGCCACTTTTGGTCTCTTGTATGTTGTAATAATACTCTAAGAACATGCCCATCTTGTACATCACAATATAAAGTGAAGGGTTTAGATTAGTCAGGCAAGTCCAATACAGAGGCCGTAGGGGAGCTCCTTTTGCACTTTTAGAAACGCTTGCTCTGCCTCTGTGCACTACTGCAATGGTTCCTGGGTGTTCTTTTTAATGACGTTCTGGAGGGGTTTGACCAGCGGTGGCAAATACAAATATCCCTTGTATGCAGTATCCTCGATATTCCCAATAAGGTACATACGTAGGAGACTGACAGGGCATGGTAACTTATGGATGGCTTTGATCCTATCAGACAGGTGGTTCTCTGCAGCGGAGATGTGACCTTAATGTCATGGGAGAAACACAATTGTAATTTCTCTCTCAAAGCCTTATGTCCTTACTTGGATAATTATGATAAGTTATAAGGTACAGTGAATCAACCTTGTATTGGTATTGAGTGTCAGACGCAAGTAAGAAGTCAAGCAAGTATCAGATCTACCGAATCATCTAGATTAGTACATTAGTGAAAGAATGGGGTATCTAATTACTTCTTAAGGTCATAGGACAAGATGGATGGTGACTCTGTAAAACCCTGAGAGAGTTGATGTCTCATTAAATGGCCTCTAGAAAGTTGGAATGCTAGGAGGTAATAGCTTTCTTCATTAATGGGAATGGAGATGGCAGAAGAGGGATAAATCAACCATGTGCCTGTAGCAGGGATGGATGGCAGTTTGGTATCTAGGATTGAGCACCGCTGGGTAACATGGTATTAGTGTTTTTATCTCCTGAAGGTTTTGAACAAATGGTAACCATACTTACCTGATTTTTTGATTGCCAAAGTTGGAGTATTGCATATGCTCATGGTAGGCACCAAGAACTGTTGCTTTATTAATGCTCTGATGACTGGTCGAAGTCCTGCTTCTACTTCCGGATGGTGAGGATACTGTGGGATGCGGAATAGTGTCTTCATAGGATTGTTTTTAATCTTGACTGGCTCAACTGAGCGAATACAACAATCATCTGCATGTTCAGACAATTGGGTAGAAGGAACCTGTTGAAGTATTTTATCAATAGACTCAATTGTACTGGAAGGACACTTGGATTTTTCATTACATTTTTTCTTATTCACAAAGTTGCTAGCACTTTGTTCTCAATTGTCTTGAGCATATTCAAGTAAAGTGATTGTTTCAGAGCAGATAGGCTAGCACAGGTGTCAAAAAGGCACATTTCCCACAGGGACCATTCTGATAGTCTGAGATTGTGTTTACTGGGCAATTGGCACCTCTTTTGGCTATCCTAGATTTTTTGGAAGCTGATATTGAGATTTGGGTGAAATCTGATGGCACATTTGAGCAGGTACCTGTATTTCCATTGGGGCAAGCTCCTTTCCAATGTACCAATTTGTTCTCAAATGAAAATTGAACCTCTGAAGAGCTGTTTCCCCTCTCCCTTACCGGGTTCCGATGTACTCTCCCTCCTCCTTGACCACTCCTTTCGTCTCTTCAGTTTGTTTCTCCCCTGCCACTCCTTTTTATTTTCTATTGAAGTGATTGTATCTATGAAGACAATATTAGACTCATTTGAATCCCCTTTCCGTTCCTGCACTGCCAGGCAGTAAATGGCAACCGTAATCCGCTTTGCTACACTGTTTGCCAACGAATACAGATGGTGCACAGTTGTTCGAGGACATTCAGTTGCAGTCCATGATCAAAAGGAGCATCTACTGCCTCCTGAGCCTACTACACAGGTCCAGCAATTACCAGAATAGATCTCAAAAACATCCTTTAGGCAATATAAATAATTTGCAGGAGGCTCTGCTTTTGTTTTTGCTTACAATTTGTGATTGTGGGCTAGTTGGTCTTGATGGGACATATAGCCATTGCAGCTTTCAACAACCCATACTTTGCTGTGGTCTAGGCAGCCTCATCCTATAGTAACCCAACATGGCCAATTGCTGTATTTTGCCAAAGAATCTCACATTTCAGTGTATCTCAAATCCACTCAAACACATTTTGAATTTCCTCATGAAATTTCAGGTGGCTCTCATGAATATTGAGCAATTGTTTCTTAATGTTGACTAGATCAACTGGTGGCTAGGTGGCATGAATGTTAAATCTGCCCCTTTACCCTGAATAGTCTTTCAAAGGGATGATATCTGGATCACAATTGCTCTTGACCTCACTCGAGGATGGGCAATGTTGGTGATTATGAAGATTTCTTCCTAATTCTGACCTATTGGCTTGCAGTTGGTCTTAGACTGTTCCGGGGTTTTTGTCAGACTTCATACCCGGTTGTGTTGGCATTTAACGTCTATCTTACAAGGAGTTCGGCAGGAGCAGGATTTTGGGTGAATGTTTTATTCTGGAGTCTGCCTCTCATCACACACTCCTTGCCCAGACAGTCATTGGGGTGTCTCTGTGCATTTGCTTGAAAGTTGTTTTCATATATGCCTAAAGCTGGCTGAGCAGCCACTGCTTCCCGATTTCTGGGTGCTTCTGCTTGTGAGCACCCACCCTACAGCATTGGGACATGAAGGCATCCTTCTCGTTTTCTTGCGCATGTTTCTCTGAAGTAAATAGTGAGGATGCTGGACAGTAGGTGCAATGAGCCCTAATCTTGTCCCTCAAGTGACTGATTTTAGTATTGGAACCTTTTATGGGTTTTCTTCAGCCCTTGCACCGGTGACAAGTTTTTTGCTTATTTGCTTCCTCATACAAATCAGGAAAACTGGCCTCTGCTCTACATCAGTCATATTCTTCGGATCCTTTTGTCTTCTCAAATAGTTAGAATGCTCTATATAAAATGTTCCTTCACCCAGAAAGCAATTCTTCCTGTTCTTATAAACAAGTACCACCCACTGTTTCAAAGATCTACACATGCTGTTTGCAGACTGTACATCGCATAGGTGGGCTTCCCTTTTGGTGGGGGCTCTTGTTCTGACTTTGTAGCCCTATCCATGGGTTCTATTTCTCACTCACTCTAAGGAAAAGATTGTGTCTGTGAGCCTTGTGCTACAGCTCATCCTGTGGAGGGAGGTAGGCTAGAGGGGGAAAATAAGAAAGACAGGACCTTTATTCCTTGAACCGTTCTGATGAAGGGAGATAGCAAATTCTTTCACTCATGTATACTGTGATCCTCTTACTCTCAGAAGTCTGAGCTGCAAAGCTCCCTAAGGTTCTGGGATGGCAAAATCAGTGTTCCTATTTGGCACTACTTCTAGAACCCACTTACTCTGTACCATAGGTTGCATTCACACTCCTGGGTTCAAAGATATCCATCCCCTCATGTACCTTGTACTTTTGTGTAAAAAAAAAAAATAAAAAAAATAAAAATTCAAAAAGAATAATCAATGCATTTGTAGAGCGCGCACTACTCACCGGTGAGGGTCAAGGTGCTGAGGGGGGGGGGGAGGCGGTCTGCTGCTACTGCCAGGTCTTGAGAAGTCTTCTGAAGGTCAGTAGGTCGTGTCTGTCGTTGGTGGATGGGGAGGGTTATCCATGTCTTGGCAGCGAGGTGGGAGAAAGATTCGCCGGTGGTCGTTCGGTGGATGCGTGGAGCGAGGGCGGCGGAGCGAAGATGGCGGTTCGGGGTGTAGAAGGGGAGTCGTTTGTTGAGGTATGCTGGTCCGGCGTTGTGGAGTGCTTTGTGAGCGTGGGTGAGGAGCTTGAAGGTGATCCTCTTGTTGACGGGGAGCCAGTGCAGGTCTCAGGTGGGCAGTGATGTGGCTGTGGCGGGGGATGTTGAGGATGAGGCGTGCGGAGGCGTTCTGTATGCGTTGAAGTCTTTTCTGGAGTTTGGCCGTGGTTCCCACGTAGAGGGCGTTGCCGTAGTCCAGCCTGCTGCTGAGGGCCTGGGTGACCGTCCTTCTGGTTCCGGTGGGGATCCATCTGTAGATCTTGCGAAGCATGCGGAGGTTATTGAAGCAGGAGGAGGAAACGGTGTTGACTTGCTGGGTCATTGATAGTGATGAGTCCAGAATGAACCCCAGGTTGCGTGCGTGGTCGGTGGCTGTCGGTGCAGCTCCCAGCGCGGCCGGCCACCAGGAGTCGTCCCAGGCGGATGGGGTGGAGCCGAGGATGAGGACCTCCGTCTTGTCTGAGTTCAGTTTCAGGCGACTGTTCTTCATCCATTCGGCGACGGCCTTCATTCCTTCGTGGAGGTTGGTTTTGGCGGTGGCGGGGTCCTTGGTGAGGGAGAGGATCAGCTGGGTGTCGTCGGCGTATGAGACGATGTTGAGGTCGTGTGATCGGACGATGTTGGCGAGCGGTGTCCTGTAGACGTTAAAAAGGGTCGGGCTGAGGGATGATCCTTGGGGTACGCCTCAGGTGATCTTGGTGGCTTCGGATCGGAATGGGCGGAGGCGGACTCTCTGGGTTCTGCCGGTGAGGAAGGAGGTGATCCAGGGCTTTGTCGCGGATCCCAGCGACGTGGAGGCGTGTGCGTAGGGTGTGGTGGCAGACGGTGTCGAAGGTGGCCAAGAGGTCCAGGAGGATGAGGGCCACGGTTTCGCCTTTGTCAAGCAGGGTCCTGATGTCGGTGGCGGCGATGAGGGCAGTTTCGGTGCTGTGGTTGCTGCGGACTCCGGATTGGGACGAGTCCAGGGTGGTGGTCTCCTCGAGGAAGTGGGTCAGTTGCCTGTTGACCATCTTCTCGATGACTTTCACCGGGAACGGGAGCAGGGAGATGGGCCGGAAGTTCTTGAGGTCCTTTGGGTCTGCCTTGGGTTTCTTGAGTAGGGCGTTGATTTCGGTGTGTTTCCAGCTCTCCGGGAAGGTGGCGGTCTGGAAGGAGCTGTTGAGGATCTTCCGGAGATGGGGTGCGATGATGGAGCTTGCTTTGTTGAAAATGTGGTGGGGGCAGGGGTCGGATGGCGAGCCGGAGTGGATGGTGTTCATGATTTTGATGGTGTCGTTGACGTGGTTCCAGGAGAGCAGGAGGCCGGTGTGGTTGGGGGGCGGGGAGTTTGAGGTGTCGGCGGCTGTCGGGAGGGGGGGGGGTCTGGATGTTGAAGCTGTCGTGGATGTCTGTGATCTTGCGGTGAAATAAGTTGGCTAGGGAGTCGCAGAGGTCTTGCGACAGCGGGATGTCGCTGGAGCTGGGTTTGGCGAGTTCCTTCACGATGTTGAAGAGCTCTTTGCTGTTGTGCGCGTTGTTGTTGATGCGTTCCTTGAAGGAGGTCTTTTTGGCGGTCCGAATGAGTTGGTGGTGCTTGCGGCTGGCATTATTGAGGGCAACGTGGTTGTCCGGTGTCTGTTCGTGGCGCCACTACTTCTCAAGTCTTCGGCAGGTCTGCTTGGATGCCTGGAGGTCGGTGGTGAACCAGCTGGCCCTTCTGTCGGTGCGTCTGTTTGAGGGTTTCTTGATCGGGGCAAGAGTGTTGGCGCAGTCGTCAATCCATTGCCTGAGGTTGCTGGCGGCTGTGTCGGTGGGGTCGGTTGGTGGGTCTCGGGCGAGGGTGGTGATTAGCTGGTCTTCGGTGACCTTGTTCCAGCTGCGGTGGGGGATTCGTTGCGGGTGGTTGTACGTGGTGTGTTTCTCAAAGGAGAAGTGGATGCAGCGGTGGTCGGTCCAGTGGAGTTCGAAATTGTTTGGCAAGGTCATGCCTTTCCTGTCTGTGTTCCATGGTCTATAAAAGGGGTTTGAGGTAAGACTAAGCTTTTGACCTCAGTCTTGAATACTTCCCTCAAGAAGTTGCTCAAGATGACGCTCAGGTTCTGCCAGTCGTTCGGTCCAATGGACCCGGATAGTGCCCCCCCCATACCTGCAGGACACGTTTGTCCATACTGCCCCACAAGAGGTATCGCTACTTTGTAATAGGGTCAGACCACTTACAGTTCACCAGCTGTGTCCTGGCTTTATCCCTTCCGGTCTTTTCAAAGTTTTTGCCTGTGGTAATGGCCTATTTTCACAGATGCTAGGAATCCACGTATTTGCGTACCTCACTGACTGGCTATGCTGGTGAGGTCCCCTCAGCTAGTCTTGGACCACATTCATGATAATGGTGTCATTCTCGTGGTGCTTCATGCGCAATGGCATCTGAAAGCCTTTGACCAGAGCAGTCTACAGTGAGTTACATGACCATACCTTATGGACAGGATTCAGATTTGTGACGTGGTGGCCCAGGACCTTCAGTGAGATGTCAGATGCAGCAGTGCCATTAAATCTTTTAATAGCAGGTCGATCCAAGTGGTGACAGATGACTTCAATGTGATACCGATATAAACTTAGCAGAATGGGGTTTAGTGCCCTCTGTCTGAGAGATGTGGAACTATGGTGGTCCCTGTAACTTCACAAAACCTCCCAGACAGTAAATCATTTGGCAGGATCCCTCAACTTCATGCAGACTATTTCAACAGCTGTCATCTTGCTGATCATGAGTGGCTACTGCATCCCTAAGTGGCTCAAGATATCTTTACCTAATGGGGCATGCCCTTTGTAGATCGATTTGCTGCTGAAACTGCTCAGTGCCTGGCATTTTGTCCTTCCTCCTCAAGGGTCTCTAGGAGACGTGTTCTGCTTCTGAGATTCCAGCCTCCTATATGCATTTCACTGACATTGTGCATGATATGATTAAGTAAGGTCCTGGAGATGGGCTTCTGGTGTCTTTTTTGGTGAGTTACTTGGTGGTGAGTAATTGACTGTAAAAGAAACCAATAATTGTGGTATATATTTTATGGTCTTCTATCCCTGATGAAGTCATAACAGACGAAACACGTGTTGGCTAGAGTGCAAGAACAATAGGGAAGATTTGCAATACCATCAGTGACTGGAACTTTGTTATTTGTTATTTGAACTACTGGAGACTAGGAGTCCTCGGGGGGGGGGGGGGAGATAACATTTTAACTATATGCATTTCCGTCTCTACTGCTGATCCCATTGGTCCTGATGAAAGGCCGGACCAAGTGCAGCTGATTCTGATGGTCTTGTATTGGCTCAGAAGTGTCTTGCCCTTCAAACTGCTTAGCCTCGTCATCTGTCCTCTTTAGGAAGATCTGCTATCTTAACAGCAGGGCAAAGTACTACCTCCACAATGTACATCTTCATGTGTGACGTTTGAGCAGGACCAGCTGACCGGGTTTGATTTTCCGTTGAAGGTGTTCAATATAATTTTAGCTGCTTGCCGTCTTCTGCATGTTAAGTTTTCTGAAGTCCTTTTGTGTGATCTTTGGCGTAGCATTTTTTTGCTGTGGATATTAAGTATTATTTGTCATTTCAGCAGTTCCTCCTTTGCCCGAGCCTCCTTTATCCAAATCACCTGCTGTGATGCGTTCATTTAAAGGGGCTTTCATATGTTTCCCTCTTTATTATACCACAGTGGACCTGAATTTAGTTCTCCCTTTCCTGATGTGTCCTCCTTTTTGAGCCTCTGTTTTACTAGGAGACTCCGAACTCTGAAGACTGTGTATTTCATTACAATAGGTTTTGCATATTGCGCAGCTGAGCTGCGGGTATTGTCTGTATAACTTGTGAGCCTTTTGCTTGACTCCAGCTTCCTTTTTTCCAAAAGTGGTGTTTCATTTGTGTCATGCAATCCATCATGCATCCTGTGTTCCCTCCCCTACGTCCGTCTAAGGAAGTGGAGAGGTTAGTGTTCGGGTCCACTGCAGGTCCTTAGCTTGTACACTCATAGGAAGAGGGGTACCAGGTGAATTATCAGCTCTTCGTTGGATTTGCCTGTGCAAAGATAGGAAAGAGGGATGAAAAACTAACATATGGTCACTAATTACCCTTTGCTTCAAACTGTGCTATGCTTTGGCCAAAAGGTATCATCCTTGAGGGCCATTGGGCAAAGACCACAACTACAGCTTTGGCTTGAGGTGTCCTTGTTTTGGATAAGTGCCAGTCAGCAACGTAGGAACTGATCCATACTTTCACATGCACTACTGTAAATATCAGATTCATAGTTAATTTTTCCAGCTTTTTCCTGCAGGACTTCTAGTGGAAAGTCCATGGCTCAGACCAACATCAGAGGGGGCATTGGTTTGGTATCGAAGGTAATTGTAATCCCACTTATACGAATTACCCCTCCTGACGAGGTCCTGAAGCGCTTTAAGGCGCATAACCTGCTACTCCAGAACTCAAGGTTAGTGGTTAATCCAGTTATTTTGTTGGTTATTGGGATTTGTCTCGACGAAAACATTAGGTTCGAGTCATATGAACTGTAGATCATATGCTTTGCATAGATCGCCATCTAGTGTTGGGTCCGGATGTTTGCACTTTGTTTTTCTTCGAAGAAGTCTTTCCAGTCACGAGGTAGGTGACTCTTCCTTTTGGTGATAGTGCGCATGGGCATCGACTCCATTGTTTTTTTCCGCCATCGGGTTCGGATGTGAATTGTTGCGCTCCGGTTCGGCACCGTGTCTTCGAGCCCCCTTCGACGCGCAATCCACTACCCTCGACGGTTTTTGTTTATCGATCGCGTTCCCATTCTCTCGTATCGTTTGCTCTCAAACCTTCGATCGGAACACTCGTGGAAGGCCGTTGGGCTCCGGTCCCTCCTCTGCCTTCGGGCCAAGGTCTGCACTGAGAAAATTTCGAGCGCCCCGCCTTCGGGCTCGGTGCCGAAACATAAACAGCCTTCCGACTCGGGCTCTACTCGTCCCCATGCGGGTGCCGACCAGAAACCTTTGGCGTCGAAAACAAAACACCTTCTGGTTTTCCGTGCCACCCTTGTATAAATTATGACTTTGAGTATACCCCTGGAAAAGAACTAGGATTACAGGTAAGTAACTTATCCATCTTCGGAACCGAAATCATCGGAGCCGAAACGTACGATGCCAAAACTGGCATCAAAAGAAACTACTGCAACTAAAGAGCCTCGGACCGATAATACACCGTCGGATCCGACACAGAAAGAGATCGTTGTTAACCCAGAAACTGGACGTATTCATACCGCACATCCAGAGAAAAGAAAAATGGGCCTACCAGAGGACTACCACATTCCTCTGAAGAAGAAAAATGTGGACAACTAACCCCTGTCCACCATATATCCCACCTTCACCCAGTAATCCAAATTTACTGATTACACCTACACATTCCCCTACACCACCTGACCCCCAAGACACGGGATGACGATGGGGACATGGATCAAGATGCACCACAAGATGCACCACAAGATGCACCACAAGATGCACCACAAGATGCACCACAAGATGCACCACAAGATGCACCACAAGATGCACCACAAGATGCACCACAAGATGCACCACAAGATGCACCACAAGATGCACCACAAGATGCACCACAAGATGCACCACAAGATGCACCACAAGATGCACCACAAGATGCACCACAAGATGCACCACAAGATGCACCACAAGATGCACCACAAGATGCACCACAAGATGCACCACAAGATGCTGATCCATGGGATCATTATAATGCTCCTCAACCAGATAATGACAATCCCCTATATCCATCGAGGCCTTCGCCCCCCAGATGACAACATTGGGTACATTGAGCTCCTTAATAGGGCTGCACAATATCATGGGGTAGAGCTTCATAAGGAAAGCTTAGAGGAGGATTTTTGTTAGACAAAGTTAATCTCAAAGGGCTACACAAACATTGCCAATGTTAAAAGCAATGCTCAAACACACTGAGGATATCTTTAAAGACCCTGTAAAAGCTAGGATCATCACTCCCAGGGTAGAGAAAAAATACAAAGCTGCACTTAATGACCCTGTGTATATTAAAGGCCAGATACCCCTAGACTCTCTAGTCGTTTCCAATGCTCGTAAGAGAGCTAACTCTCAAACAGGGGATGCCCCTCCTCCTGCTAAGGAGTCCAAATTATTAGATGGTTCGGGAAAAGGATAGCCTCACAAGCAGCTAATAACTGGCGCATTGCCAATGCCCAAGCATTGTTGGCAAGGTATGATAGAGCTTATTATGACTAACTCGAAAAGCTCATTGAATTTCTACCTGATGAGCATAAAGATAAAGCCAGTGACCTTATTCAAGAAGGTAAATTAATCACTAATACCTCTATCAGGTGTGCGTTAGATCAAGTAGATACAGCAGCTCGGGCAATCAACACTAGTGTGCTACTCCGTAGACATGCTTGGCTAAGGATTTCAGGGTTCAAGCCTGAAGTGCAAGCCTCTATTCTTAACCAGCCTTTTGATAAAGAACATCTCTTTGGCCCAGCTGTCGATGTATCACTGGAAAAAATGAAAAAAGATACAGAAGTTAAGTCCATGGGAGCCCTACAATCACCTTTTAATAGGGGTTCCTTTCGTCACTCATTCTATAGGGGCGACTCCAAGAATGTTTCTACAGAAACTCCCTCCTCCTCTTACAAGGGCAACAATCAGTCGCCATCTTCAAGAGGGTATTTTAGAGGAGGGTATAGAGGAAACAACGGCAAGGGAAGAGGCAGAGGTAATTCAACACGCACCTCCCCTGCAAACAACAAGCAGTGACTTATTTCCTATACCCCCGATCGTTCCACTGCTGTCGGGGGATGTCTTTCACAATTTGTACCCATTTGGAATACGATTAAATCAGACAAATGGGTTCTACAAATTATCCAATTTGGTTATTGCCTGGAACTTACAAGTACTCCCCCAAATATTCCTCCGAGATCACACCTCATGTCACAAGAACATCTCACCCTTTTAAAGCAAGAGGTTCTTTCTTTGTTGCAAAAGGGTGCAATAGAACCAGTCCCTTTACAATAACAAGGAACAGGAGTGTACTCCCTATACTTCCTAATTCCCAAGAAGGACGGCTCTCTAAGGCCTATATTGGACCTCGGAGAACTAAACCTATACATAGTCAGACCATTTTCATATGGTAACACCAACAACTGCTTCCTCTCCTTCAGCAAGGCGACTTTATATCCACTGTAGATTTAAAGAACGCTTACTTTCATATTCCAATACACACTGCGCACTGCAAATACCTCAGGTTTGTGGTAGCAGACCAACATTATCAATTCAAAGTCCTTCCCTTCGGAGTAACAACCGCTCCCAGGGTTTTCACAAAATGCTTGGCAGTAGTCGCAGCCCACCTGAGCAGACATGTTCACGTCTTCCCATACTTAGACGACTGGCTGATAAAGCCAGCTCGCACAAGAGATGTCTACGCCACACACAAACTGTGCAACTGCTTCACCAGCTAGGTTTCACAGTAAATCAGACCAAATCCCATCTCCAACCATCCATGTCTCAAGACTATCTAGGAGCTACTATAGACACACGGAAAGCTCTAGCATACCCAACACCAGCCAGAATCGGGAATATCCAAAACCTGATCTCAGTTCCAGCCTCAACACTCCTTGCCAGACTGTACATGCAGTTACTGGGAATTATGGCTTCTTGCATTTTCATAGCTCCCTATGCAAGACTTCAGATGCGCCCCCTACAGGAATTCTTAGCACGTCAGTGGAACCAGGCTCAAGGTCAATTATCAGATCTAGTGTTGGTAGACGGCCGCACCATCGCGCTCTGCAGTGGTGGAACACACAGAACCTTTTAAGAGGGCGGCCCTTCAACGACCCGGTTCCACAGATAGTATTGACAGCAGACGCATCACTGACAGGTTGGGGAGCACATCTCCAAACCCACACAACTCCAGGGATGTGGGACTTGCAACAAAAACAGCTTCATATAAATCATCTAGAGCTGTTAGTGATTTTTCTGGCTTTGAAAGCTTTTCAAACTCAGCTACTACGTAAGACTGTGCAAATTCGTACAGACATGACAGCCATGTACTACATTCAGAAACAGGGGGACACACACTCCCTCCAACTGTCCCATCTAGCCCAGGACATCTGGAGGTGGGCCATGCATCACAAAATGTATCTCCTAGCAGAACACCTCCCAGGAGTAAACAACCAGATGACAGATCTGCCAAGTCGTCAGACACAGCAAATCCACAAATGGGAACTACACCCTCAAGTTCTCCTCCCATTCTCTCAAATGTGGGGCTTCCCAGACATAGACCGGTTCGCCACTCACCTAAACGCAAAATGTTCAAACTTCGCGTCCAGGTATCCACACCCATTGTCCAAAGGCAATGCACTATGGATGAACTGGTCAGGGATATTTGCTTACGCTTTTCCGCCTCTCCCACTCATTCCATTAGTGGTTCGGAAACTAAAACAAGTGTCCCTGACACTAATGCTAGTTGCTCCCACATGGGCACGTCAACCATGGTTCACAACCCTATTGGAACTCTCGGTAGTTCCTCATCAAACTACGTCTTACACCCGTCTCCTCTTTCAGAGCCATGGAGACATAAGACACGCAGACCCCAGTCAACTCAATCTGGTGATCTGGCACCTGAAGTACTAGAGTTTTGCTACCTTAATCTACCGCCAGACTGCATGAACATTATCAAAGAAGCTAGACGTCCTACCACAAGAGCCTGCTATGCAGCAAAGTGGAAGCGGTTTTTGATTTACTGTAATAACATCAACCCGCTTGATGATTCTGTCCAAAACATTATATGCTATTTGTTACATTTACAACATGCCAATTTAGCATACACGTATGTACGTCTACAACTAGCTGCTATAGCTGCATACCTCCAAAATAGACAGCATCGATCTCTTTTTAGGGTACCTGTCATTAAAGCGTTTATGGAGGAACTCCAAAGAGTTATTCCCCTGAGACGGCCACCTGCTCCAGTGTGGAATCTCAACATTGTTCTCACCAGACTAATGGGTCCACCCTTTGAACCATTACACAGATGTGAACTACAGTTTCATACATGGAAAGTTGCTTTCCTAGTTGCCATCACATCACTCAGAACAGTAAGTGAACTTCAGGCATTGACTATAGAAGAACCCTGTTTACAAATGCACCAAAATAAAGTGGTTCTTCAGACTAATCCTAAATTCCTTCCTAAAGTCATTTCTGTTTTTCACATCAATCAATCTGTTGAGCTACCCGTGTTCTTCCCTCAACCAGATTCAGTGGCAGAACGTGCATTACACACATTAGATATGAAAAGAGCATTGCTCTATTACATTGAAAGGACAAAACCCTTTCCGTAACGCAAATCAGCTTTTTGTCGCTTTTGCTCCACCGCACAAAGGCAATCCTATATCAAATTCGGGTATTGCAAGGTGGATAGTCAAATGCATTCAAATATGCTAAGCTAAACGGACATTAACAGTTCCCCCTAGAGCACACACTACACCAAACTGGGGGCTTCTATGGCATTCTTAGGAAATATACCCATAGATATCTGTAAAGCTGCAACATGGTCTACACCTCACACATTCACAAAACACTATTCTGTGGATGTGTTGGCAGCGCAGCAAGCTAGAGTAGGCCAAGCAGTTTTACGTACACGATTTCAAACCACTGCAACAGCTACAGGTTAGCCACCACTTTGGGAGAAACTGCTATATAGTCTATGCAAAGCATATGATCTACAGCTCGTATGCCTCGAACAGAAAATGCTACTTACCCAGTATGCATCTGATCTTGGCATGTAGAGCTGTAGAATCATATGCGCCCGCCTCCCCGGGTACCTATACCTGTTGCAGTAACATCTTACTTAGATGCATGCATTCATGGACATCTCCCTTTTACTACTCTTACTAACGCCATTATCACCCTCTGCGGGAAAACAATCTAACAATGGGGTTGATGCCCATGCGCACTATCACCGAGAGGAGTCGTCACCTACCTTGTGACTGGAAAGGCTTCTTCGAAGAAAAACAAAGTACAAACATCCGGACCCAACACTAGATGGTGATCTATGCAAAGCATATGATTCAACAGCTCTACATGCCAAGAACAGATGCATACTGGGTAAGTAGCATTTTCCTTAGGTGTTATCATTAGTGGTTTCAGAAGCTTTTTTGGTGAGGTAGATAAATAGCCTGCCAGATGTTGGGTATGGTTAAATTGCAGGGAAAAGGTTTTAAAGAATGAGCGGTTGTGATCTATGAAATGAGGCGTGAGCCATTTACAGAATTACAATAAGAGGTTAAGGTAGACTGGCATGAGAGGAAAGGCTACACTCAGAAATAGAAGGCATGCAGAGGGTGGAAGGCAAGAATAGTGTCGCTCTGAAGAAGGAATAAGGATCAATTTGAAAAAAGTTGCGGTCAATTTTTCATGCAAGGTTTTATTAGTATATGAGAACAGGGCTTTCTGAGCTTGCTAACAAACCTCTGGATGTGAGCTGTAGAAAAACATTATGTATAGTACTGCATGTATGGGACAGACAGCTTCAACATACAAGTCCAGGTTTACAGATTATTCAATCATTAAGAGCTCAAGCCTGCTGTGTGCCAAGCCTAGGGCAGCCCTTACAACATAGTCTGGAGTATTGTAAGCTTGGTGAAGGGCATGTACACTTTACAAGGGGAGGTGGCATAGATGCTTTCTTTAGGAAAAGTCTTGTATATTTGATCTTCAGGACAGCCTGAAGAGACCCCTTAAAAGAAAGTACCGCAAGCTGGGTTCTGTGTATCTGATCTACAATAAGGAGTAGTTTATGGCATGCAGATAGTTTTAATTTTCATTAGGCTTCCAACAGTGTTCCTTCCAACTAACTGGCACACATGGTCCTTTGGCTAGTGCGTGCATTTCAGTGCACTTTAGGGTACCCTGGTCTCAAGTATGTGCCCCTTTTCTCTCAACCTCGCAAAGCCAACCTCATCCTGCAAGCTGCTGTCAGTTCCCACTGTGTAGGCAACGTGAGGCTACTCTGTGAAAATGCATTCACCAAATCCAGCTACCCACTTCAAAAAGTGTGAAATTTGCAGAGGGGTAGAATTCAGTTCAGCGGTAGCTTGTCTTAAATGTTCAGTTTTACAACATAACTATTTAACCTATTACTAAGACCCACTGATGTTGATAAATATAACAAAAAAATAATAAAAATGCTAGGTGACCAGGATGAAATGATGCTTCCAAGGGAGGAAGGTGAGTTAGAAAGTCATGCCTCCTTTATCCGGATGAATATTTTAGCTGCTAGATGACCTCTCCATTCCTAATGATTTGGAGGTAATTGTCTAATCCGGGGCTAACTAACTATAGCCTCTTGCGTCTCATAAAAAATGTGTGCATAATACCGCGTCAGAGTGCTGGGACGATAAAGTTGAAGAGAACATAATGCTGTATTTATGCCTCATCTGGAGGCGGAGTAGTGGTAGGACATTAGCCCCTAACCCAGACAAAGCTATAAATGCACAATATTGGAATTTTTAGTTGCTGGAGTTTGAAATGTGTTCACAGACAATGTAATTTCTTGGCGCTAAGAGAAGGAAGCTGTAGGGGCTTTAGGGAGGGGCATCATATGAGGTGCAAGTCAGGAATAAGTATTAAACGTTTAAATACATCAGGACAATTTTATTTATCCCCTCAGGCCTGCAGGTTGGTAAGACGAATAGCACAACTTGGCAGGCTATTTGCTTCTCTAACTAATAGAAACAAAATATACGTACACATGTTTGCCAGTGAAAAACCCATTTTACTGGTGTCATTTTACTTGTCTCACTGATTCACTTAAGACAGCAGGGAATCCTATTCCAAAGTTATTTTCCTCACTTTCCAGCTACATCCAGTCTTGAAATGATGGTTTGGTGATGTCCTCTCATAGCCTGTGTGAGAAAGTGCCCTCTTTCTGCATGGTTGCCCCCACTTTTTGCTGAACTGCTGATGTGCTTTGACTGAGTGTGCCCTGGGTTCCTGCTAATCAGGTACCCAGGGCCTATGTTCTTTCCCTAAAACTGCATTTTATTTAAAGAGTTTTATATAGCGCTGGCTAGACCCGAAGGTATCAGAGCGCTTTACATAAGGTTCCACATAGTTGCAAACTTACATCAGTTACAAGTTACCAATGATACCAGTAAAAACATTTAAGGAGCATAGAAGAAAAGGAAAATGGAGTGAGACGGGTAAGGGGGTAGGGGAAAAAGGGGTAGGGTATAGATACGACAGAGACGAAGGGAAAGTCTGCCCAAGGTCCGGCTGGGTAGGTGACGGCCAAGGGGGAATCCGCAGCCCATCTCCTCTTCAGCTATCAGGTAGCTCCACCGGGCATCGGTCAAATAGCTAGGTCTCAACAGAAAAACATTAAAGGGGTAGAAGGCCAGAAGAAGGGAGCGTAGAGGGTAGGGTGAAGGGGTAGGAGGGGGATACGACAGACGAAGGAACGTCTGCCCAAAATCCGACTGGGTAGGTGACAGCCGAGGGGGGATCCCCAGCCCATCTCCTCTTCAACTAACAGGTAGCTCCACCGGGCATCGGTCAAATGGCAGGGTCTCCACGGTCGAGGGAAAGTTCGAAGAGTACCTGTCCTAGAGGGAGAGCAGGATCAAGTTTAGGTGAGGGATGTGGTTAAGATCAGGTCGATGACCAGTTCTATTGTCCAGGAGTGGTGGAGCATCGTGGAGAGACCAACTGAGGCGGCCATCTTGAGGTCAGGCAGGGGGGTTGTGACCTTGGTGTTAAGTTCAGTCGGTCCCCAAAATTCTCAATGACTCAAAAGCATAGGGGGTGCAATCTATGCAGTGAGGCGGCAGGAGGACAGGGCCAGTGTCCGTATGTCTTCAGAGGGGGTGAGTGATGCCTCCAGAGTCATTCTCGCATAGCCAGGGAGTAAATCTGGGTCATCCTTATAGGTCTGGACAGTAGATACAATTTCCGTTCTATTATGTGGCATTAACGCCGTAGATGCAAACGGGGGGATTCCTTTATGGTGTTGATAAGACCCCAGGTGCCAATTTACTGCAGGCGCCATTTTGGAACCAGGCGCATTTCTTCAGAGGCACTTCATACAAACATCTTTGCCCAAAAAGATTGCCTGCTCAAACATGCCTGCTCAAAAAGCCTCCTTAACCCCGGATGCTGTCAGTACAAAACCTCAGGAAGCAGGATATTGGGGTTCCTGTGCTGCAGCTGGAGTTGTCTGTTATTATTGTCCAAAGCGGGCGCCATGTTGAAGTCAGGCTACCCGCTCCGGTGAGGTATCTTTCTGTGGGACTGCTAAAACCCCCCCCCCCCCCCTCCTGCTTGCGTGAGTTGAGCTGCGGGAGAACAAGGTGCCGTTTTGTCCACCTACGCTGCTTGACAAAACTCACTGTGCCGCCATTTTGGATGGGATTCTGGTCATGGATCGTGCTGCGTGTTAAAGATATAACGCACGGCCAGTGTCATCAAAGCGATCCCTCTTGATAGTAATTGTAGTGTGATCCATTGCAGCGGAGGGACGCGCCCCCCACAGGGTACGATCCAATGTCTAAGTCAGCAAAACGCATTAACAGCACTCGTTGCCCCCAGTCGCATTAACATGGACCACGTCTCACCTCCTTCCCCAGAGTTCAAACCGGATAGGATTTCCTGCTTCAGGCCAGATCAAGTGGGTTGTGCAGTGCTATTCGTACTGCGGGTGGCTCCTCGACCCACTCTGTAGATGGTGCTGGGTCCGATGTAATTACGCCGCCGCTTTCCTATACTCGTATCGAGCCGCCATTGAAGCCTAAACCCATTTGGCATCTCTGGCCACAGGTAAATGGTACCACAGGTACCCAGGGCACTGTGACCAGAGAAGGCCTCTAAGGGCTGCAGCACTTATTGTGCCACCCTTAGAGGTCCTGTACCCTTACACACACACTTACACACACACACACACACACACACACACACACACACACCCCTCTCTCTCTCCTCTCCCTCCCTTGCAGGCTGCGTGTTTTGGTGCAGAACAAAGTGAAGTCGACGTGTGCCATGCCTACAACCCACTGCCCTGGCATAGATCAGTCACCCCTCTAGCCGGGTGCACTTTACCAGTGGTGAGGGTACAGGTGCATGAGCCCTGTACCCCTACAGTGTCTAAGTCCATTCTTAGACATTGTAAGTGCAGTGCTGCCATTAAGAGTATATGGTGCTGGGAGTTTGTCATTACTGAACTCCACAGCACCATAATGGCGTCACTGAAAACTGGGAAGTTTGGTATCAAACTTCTCAGCACATTAAACCCACACTGATGCCAGTGTGGGAATTTAATGAAAATGCACACAGAGGGCATCTTAGAGGTGCCCCCTGAAAACTAACCCACCACTAGTGTCCAGGCTGAGTGGCTGCTTTCAGCTGCCACCACCAAACATGTTTCTGGACCCCTGGGTCGAGAGCCTGCTGCTCTCTGGGGCCTGAAACAATGCACATCCTGGGACGAGGTGCCAAGCCTCCTCCCCCCAGGATGGGCAGGGTTCGCGAAGGGGAACCTTCAAAGGCTTGCTGCCTTTGTGAGCTTCCCCAGGCCACTTGCTGCTGCTCAGCAACTGGTCCCCCAGTTTGGGCGGGAGAACCGGCGTGAAAAACAAGTGAGGAAGAGAGGTGTGCCCACCTCTGCCAACTCCACCCCTCAGGTGGGGGAGACGAGGTGAAGCACAACACCCAGTCCCCGCCATCTTGCAGATGGGGGGACTCAGCCAACCAGGTACAGGCTCATGCCCCCCTCCCACTGGAGGGTGGCATAATAGGGGGTTTACCCACCCCAGGGAAGGGAGCCATTGGTCCCAGCCTTTTACCTACCTGTAACTCCCCTAAATCTAGTATTTAGGGGCACCCCTGAACCTTGCTTCCTCAGACCAGAAGAAACTAGAAGAAGGACCGAACAGCCGTGCAGCAGCTAACAAGAGGAAGGCGCCCACTGACTTGGCCCCAGCCCTACCGGCCTGTCTCCACCTCGCACCTGCGAAATCCCGGTGTGTCCTGCAGCCAGCAACCTCGAACCCCGGAGGGCATGCCTGCCTTCAACCCCAAAGACTTTGTCTCCGGTGAACACCGGATTTGTTCATCTGCAACCTCTGGCTCTGGCCGGACCCTGCGGATCCGCCCCACTCTGCACCCGCCGTCCACGGCCCGAGCGGGCGTGGGCAAACACCATGAGGAGGTTCCCCTGGCGATCCTGACCCGAGATCCGGCGACTCCTGACCTGCTTCCAGCCGACGCCTGCAGCCTAAATCCGGAAGGTCCCCCAAACCGCGACCTGGAGCTGGTAAGATCCGGCCCCAAAAGGCACCCCTGCAACCGACGCCCCACGGCCTTGGGTGGCCAAACCGACGGTACCCAACCAACCCCTAACTTCCCAACTTACCTCTCGAAGTGGTGGTCTCACCCAGAAGACCTTCGTCCCCAAGCCTGCAGTGCCTTTGCAAACCGGAGGTTCCCCATTGAAAACAGGGCGCCCGACGTTGAAATGGCACCCTGCACCCGGCCTCCCTAGTGCCGCGGAGGGTGCACCTTTGGTGATACTTTGTTTCCCCATTTGCTCTGAGCTAAAGTCCAGGAGCTTTGCTCCCACACCCAAGTGGCCTGCTCATCCGCAGCCACCAACCGGAGGCCTCCTATCCCCCATTGGATAACATTGGGCCTCAGCACTCTGCACCCTGCCGCCCTAGTGCCGCTGAGGGTGTAACTAGAGTGCATCCTTGACCCTAGGGGGACCCCTGAGTCTACCCCCAGAACCTCAACTCCCACTACCAAATACTTGCCTCAAAACCGATAACACTATTTTCTTCCATAGGATAACATTGACTGTTTTTCTTGGGAAAGTTTCTAAGTGTGGAGTTTGAAAACCTGAAGAAATTCTTTAAAATTGTACTGTTTAACTAAAACGATTTTACTTACCTGTTTACAGGAAATGTCCCAGAGTAGTATCCAGATTTACTACTGAGTAAGAAAAGTATTCTCAAAAGTAACATTACCTGTAATCTTACAGAAAAGCCCATTCAAGTCTATGTACTGTATTTACAAAGTATTGCATTTCTCTGCAACCATCCTGGAAGTCAGTGGTTCCCAAACTTTTTCGATCTGTGGCTCCCTTGACCTAATTGGCAGTTGGCCGTGGCTCCCCATCATGTCACTTTTTTTTACCGGTCGGGGGATGTAAGCCTGACCTTGGGAGTACTTCCAGTTTTCTCCATTAAATTAATTGGGATGAAGCTGATGAAGGTATTATCATATTTGGAACAAAATTTAAATATAACAGTTGTTTAATAAAAACTATAATTGGTTAAGTGAGAAATGATACAAAGCTTACAATGAGTTGTGAGATAATACTCATGATAATGTAAAAAGACAAACTACAAGCCCCAGAATGCACGGTCTTAAACGCTAAAAAGAGCCAAAGAGCAGCCGTAGGCTTGCCTGTTCTGTGCATTAAAGGAAGCTTGCATTGTTGCAACCCCAGCTGTATCTGTTTATGGTCAGTTAATGACGCTTTGAGAAACTTTCAATTATGAAAAAGCATCTTCTATTCCCTCCGCCTTTTCGTTTCTCAACCTCTTGTTGCTGCCTTTCCTCTTCAGACATTCTTTTTCTCCCCTTTCTCTGCCTTTGTCCTGCTTTCCTTCTCTTCCCCTTTGATTCTTTCACACTTTGTTCTACCCCCGTGTATTCCTTCTTCCACCTGCTGCTTGCCCTTATTTTCTCAGACTGAAAGTCTTGGTGTCACTTTTAGTTTCCTGTATTTCTCTCATCCCAGAAATAAAACGCAGTCTGGGGTGATTTAACAGCCTCTCCGATGCCCAGGTTGCTGCAGTCTGAGCTGCGATGTTTCGTCCGAGGTAGTAAGCGCTTTATCCATGTAATTACAATACAATTCGAGACCTTATTAAAGGTTTTATAATACTTACTCATTTAATTTGAGAGGCCTTACTCTTCTTGTCACTAGCATGGAGAAACATACGGAGGGAAGAATGAGAAACTTTCACGGAGGCTGAGAAGGAAAGGTTATTACAGTGACGGGGTTATTACATGTGACGGGGTTATTACATGCTTCCTGCCGGGCCTTGCTGAGGGTCAGACTGGGGCCGGGAAACTAATCCTGTCTGCAATGCCGCCTATTTCCACAGCGAGTTTGCCCACTGAAATTTCTGACTTGTAAAATCCGGCACAGTGTTTACTCACACGAACAAAGTGCAGGAACAGCACTTAACAGCAGTTAAATAGGGCTGCTTGGGGGTCATGAGTTTGACATGTTCCCCTTCGGTACATTAAAGTAACAAGTAACTTAAAGCAAGGAGTATTAGTGTGAAACCAACCTACTTGTCTCTTGAGAAGAGGGACCCCAGAGGCACGACTGAACACGGGCAGCAATAACGCTCAACATTCATTGCTCCGAATATAGGCAGAGGCTACGTGCGCTCTTGGGTCAAACCATGATTCATGATCATACAGGTGGCATTTGTAACACCCCAGTGTGTAATTTAAATAAGCTTTGCTTGCTGCCTTCAGGCTGACGGTAGGGCGTCAAAAGACTCATCATTTTTTAATTGCTTACATTCTCACATGATTACAAGCTTCCTCGGCACAAGCTGTTTCCCACATCGTGCGCGGCGCCCCTGGCTACTCCTAACGGCGCACCAGGGAGCCGCGGCGCACAGTTTGGGAACCACCGCTGTAAGTCAAAACAAAGTGCATAGACCATTTCAATTCAAACTGTTTACAAACTGCATTTACTACTGTAAAGTATTTATTGCTTACCTGTGCCAGGCTTGCTTGGTTCTAGAAAATAAAATAACTAAAAGAATGTTTTTGATACAAAAACAATTGGTCTGAAGTTCAGCCTTTGAGTGTGAATTAATTTGCTGACTGAGTGTTTACAACAAATGCTTAACACTGTCCTCTGATACTGCCTTACTGCTCGACCACACTACCACAAATAGAGAGTGAGGTGCTATCTAACTTTACCTCTGCCTACCTTTGGGGTTCCACTGGACTCTGTGCACACTATACCTCACTTTGGTATAGTATATACAGAGCCAGCTTCCTACATTGGTGGATCAGCGGTGGGATATACAACTTTGCATTTGTTTGACTACTTGGTTACCACCTGATCACACAACAGAACTCTTAAATTGTCTTTAGAATTCTGATTTTTCAAATTGGCAATTTTTTGCAAAATTAATAAGTCTTGTTAGGGCCTTGGTTAAGTCCCTTTAGAATTTTAGAAAACAGTCATTTTAGCTAGGGTTAGAGGGGTTAGAAGTTTTTATTAACTATGTCTCAAAACAAGAACCCAGCTGTTAGTGAAAATAACCTCAATGACATAGAGGACTTGGTTGAGGAGCTCGACCTCACCCCTTACCTTCACTTGTCTTTGAAGGAGTTAAGGTCCCTATGTAAAATTAAAAACATAGCTATGGGGTCCCATCCCACCAAACAAAAATTCCAGGAGCTGTTGGCTGGGTATGCTAAGGACCACCCATCTGAAAATGGTGAAGACCAGTCAGATGAGGAAGGATAAGAATGGGATGCCCTGGTAGACCAACCCCCTCCACCTCCTAGGGAGAAAAGGGTCCAAGTACCCTTGACTCCAAGAATCAACCTCTCAGTACCTAGATCCCACACAGGTGGATCAGGTACCACTGAGGACAGCCTCAATGAGGACAGCCTTTTAGCAAGGCTGACCAAAAGACTGGATCTAGTCACCAGGTTGCTGGCTCAGAAAGAGAGAGCAGAGATGGGCCTAGCACCCATCAATGGTAGCAGCAATTTACTTAATAAGGATAAAGAGCAATCTTATGATCCTAAAATCCCCAAAGGGATTGTCCCTAAATATGAAGTGATATCACAAAATGGTTCACAGCCTTTGAGAAGACTTGTGAAATGAGAAAAGTATAGAAGTCACACTGGGGGGGGGCACTCCTTTGGGAACTGTTCACTGGTAACTGCAGAGACAGACTCCTGACCCTTACAGGGGCAGATGCTGGGTCTTATGACCTCATGAAGAGAACTCTGATTGATGGATTTGGACTCACAACTGAGGAATATAGAATTAGATTCAGGGGGGCTCACAAAACCAATCCTGGATTGACTTTGTAGACTAATCAGTTAAAACACTAGATGGTTGGTTAACTGGACACATTGTGCATGATTTCAATGGACTTTACAATCTGTTTATGAAAGAACATATTTTAAGTAATTGCACTAATGAAAAGTTACATCAGCATTTGGTAGACCTAGGTCTAATTTCTCCCCAAGAATTGTAAAAGAAGGCATACCACTGGGTCAAGAGAAGCGTGACAAAAACAACCACTGGGGGTGACCAAAAGAAAGGGGTTACAAAACCTCCCCAGGGGAAAGGTGGTGAGAATCCCCAAGATAAAACGCCTGTCTTCTAAAGGGCCCCAAAAACCTGCACAGGGGGGTGGGTCCCAAAACTCTTCGCAGTCCAATAATAGGTACAGGGGAAAAAACTTTGATCCTTTAAAGGCCTGGTGTAACAACTGTAAGAAGTTGGGACACTTGACTGGAGCTGCTGCTTGCCCAAACAAGAAGGCCCCTAGTCCTGCTACAGCTACTCCTGGTGGAGCAGGTCTCCAGATGGGAACAACAGTGTGCCAAGATCAAATCTGGTTGCAAACTGAAGCAGTTCTAGTTTCAGAAGGGGAAGTTGAGTTTGCCACAGTAGCTGTGTGGCCACCCAACTTAAAATAGTACTTACAATACCCTTGGATTAATGGAACTAGGATAGAAGCTCTGAGGTATACAGGTGCCAGTGTCACTATGGTGAGAGAGACACTGGTTTCCCCTGAGCAATACTTGATTGGGAGAACTTACCCAGTCACCAATGCTGACAGTGTTACCACTAACCATGCAATGGCTATGGTGACATTAGACTGGGGGGGGTTACTGGCCTGAAACAAGTAGTGGTCTCTCCAAAGCTACCAGCTGCATGTCTGCTTGGCAATGACCTGGAAACCTCAGGATGGACTGAGGTTGAACTAAAAACCCATGCAGCAATGCTGGATATCCCTGAATTGGTGTGTAAAAACAAGAGCACAAAGCAAGAGACAGGGTGAAAAAGAAGTGTTGGAGCCTGAAAGTATGGCCCAACCTTCCAAGAGAAAGGTAAGACTGGGGAACCAGCTTCTGTACAGCAAAAGGATCAGGACCCCTCTCCTCAGGGAGAGGACTTGGACACCCCAGAGGGAATTGAGCCCATGGAGCTTGACCCTTACCAGGTTGAACTCTTAGGCCCAGGGGGACCCTCTAGGGAAGAGCTGTGCCCTGGACAGCAGGACTATCCAACTCTTGAAAGCCTGAGGCAGCAAGCTGCTGCACAGGAAAAGGGAGATGTCAGTGGTACCCACATCGTTTATTGGGAAGAGGGACTACTGTACACTGAGGCCAGAGACCCCAAACCTGGAGCCACTAGGAGAGTGGTAGTGCCTCAGAAGTCAGGGAGTTTCTCCTAACCTTAGCTCATGACATCCCCCTAGCTGGACATCTGGGCCAAACCAAGACTTGGGAAAGGCTAGTTAGCCACTTTTACTGGCCCCAGATGCTCCAAAAAGTAAAGGAGTTTGTCAACTCCTGTGTCACCTGTCAGGCCAGTGGCAAGACAGGTGGCCCCTCAAAGGCCCCCCTGATACCACTACCTGTGGTGGGGGTTCCCTTTGAAAGGGTAGGTGTGGACATAGAGGGTCCACTTGTACCTCCCACAGCATCAGGGAACAAATTCATTCTAGTGGTAGTGGATCATGCCTCTAGGTACCCTGAGGCAATTCCCCTTAGGACTACTACAGCTCCTGCAGTAGCCAAGGCCCTCATTGGTGTCTTCACCAGGGTAGGGATTCCTAAGAAGGTGGTTTCAGACAGAGGTTCCAACTTCATGTCTGCTTACCTAAAACACATGTGGAAATAGTGTGGAGTGCAGTACAAGTTTACTACACCCTATCACCCACATACCAATGGCCTTGTTGAGAGATTCAACAAGACATTGAAAGGCATGATTATGGGGCTCCCTGGAAAAACTCAAAAGGAGATGGGATGTCCTCTTACCATGCATGCTTTTCGCTTGCAGAGCGGTGCCACAGAAGGGAGTAGGGTTATCCCCCTTTGAACTTCTGTTTGGCCTTCCCGTGAGGGGACCACTCTGTCTTGTAAAAGAGGGTTGGGAGAAGCTTCTCCAAGAACCCAAACAAGATATTGTGGACTATGTGCTTGGCCTAAGGTCCAGAATGGCTGAGTACATGGAAAAGGCATCCAAGAATCTTGAGGCCAGCCAGGAGCTTCAGAAGCACTGGTATGACCAAAAAGCTGCACTGGTTGAATTTCAAAGTGGGCAAAAGCTGTGGGTTTTGGAGCCAGTGGCACCAAGGGCACCCCCGGACAGATGGAGTGTCCCTTACCCTATCCTAGAAAAAAAGTGAATTCACTTACTTGGTTGACCTGGGCACAAGCAGGACACCCAAAAGGGTTATCCATGTGAACCACCTGAAGCTCTTTCATGACAGGGCTGACATCACCATGCTGATGGTGACTGATGAGGATCAGGAGACAGAGTGAACCTCTCCCTGACCACCTCTCATACAGCCCAAAAGATGGGTCAGTGGATGGAGTTGTTTTCAGACACCCTCTCTGCCCAACAGCAGACTGATTGCAAGCAAGTCTTGCAGCAGTATGCAAAGCTCTTTTCCTTGACCCCTTGTCAGACCAAGCTGGTGTACCCTTGATGTGGACACTGGTGATAGTTCATCTGTCAAAAACAAAATATATCGACAGTCTGATCAAGTCAAGGAAAGCATCAGAGCTGAAGTCAGGAAGATGCTGGAGTTGGGGGTTATTGAACCCTCTAAGAGCCCCTGGGACAGCCCAGTGATTCTAGTCCCCAAACCTCATCCACAGGGTGGAAAGAGAAATGAGGTTCTGTGTGGACTATAGAGGGCTCAACTCTGTCACCAAGACAGATGCTCACCCTATCCCAAGAGCAGATGAGTTGATAGACAAATCGGGTGCAGCCAAATTTCTAAGTACCTTTGACTTAACTGCAGGGTACTGGCAAATTGGCATGGCCCCAGGAACAAAAGAAAAGACAACATTCTCCACACCTGATGGGCATTATCAGTTTACTGTTATGCCCTTTGGTTTAAAGAATGCCCCTGCCACCTTCCAGAGGTTGGTGAATCAAGTACTTGCTGGATTGGAGTCCTTTAGTGCAGCTTATCTAGATGATATTGCTGTCTTTAGCTTCACCTGGCAGGATCACCTGATCCACCTCGGGGAGGTTTTAAATGCCCTGCAAACTGCAGGCCTAACTATCAAGGCATCCAAATGCCAGATAGGGCAGGGAACTGTGGTGTACTTGGGCCACCTTGTTGGTGGAGGCCAGGTACAACCCTTACAGCCCAAGATCCAGGCCATCCTGGACTGGGCAGCTCCAACAACCCAAACCCAAGTCAGGGCATTCCTTAGCTTGACTGGGTACTACAGGAGGTTTGTGAAGGGATATGGGTCCATTTTGGCTCCCCTCACAGAACTCACCTCCAAGAAGATGCCCAAAAAGGTAAACTGGACAGTTAGTTGTCAAAATGCTTTTGATACCCTGAAAGAGGCTATGTGCCCAGCACCAATTCTCAAAGCTCCAGACTATGCCAAGCAGTTCATTGTCCAGACTGATGCCTCTGAGCTAGGGATAGGAGCGGTCCTATCCCAGACCAATGATGAAGGCCAAGACCAACCTGTTGCTTTTATAAGGATTCTTTGGGCCTTGTGGCAACCTCTCGCCCCACGCAGTCTGCCTTTTGCGTCTTTCGTGGTTCGGAAGAGGTGCCCCACCATGTCCCACCCAATCTAGCCACAGTGTCACACAAGCTACCCAGCCTATGCGTGGCCGAGGGACCCAGCGACTCGGGTCTGGGGCCAGTCCACCCATAACTCCCCTGCAGCAGCCTTCAAACCCTCCTAGTCAGACTTTTCGGGGGCCACCAGAGGCCAGTGGGCGGCAGGATTAGACATCACCTCCCCCACTGGCAAAATAACACGTTGGACAGGTGGGTTTTGCAGATGGTCCGAAGAGGCTACTCCCGCCCCTTCAAGACTACCCCTCCCTCCATGCCACCATCCCTCCATCGCATGTCTGAGGATCACTTGGCCCTTCTCCGTCAGGAAGTTGCAGCTTTCTTGGCAAGGGAGCTATCAAAAGGGTCCCTGTGCCAGAAGTAGGTTGTGGTTGCTATTCCCACTGCTTTCTGGTACCCAAGAAGGACGTAGGCATGTGTCCTACCTTAGACCTCAAGGCCCTCAACCGCTTCCTCCAGAAGGAGAAGTTCAAAATGTTCACGTTGGCTCTGGTTCTGTGTGCCCTCGATCCCAGAGACTGGATGGTAGCGTTGGACTTGCAGGACACTTATTTCCACATCCCAGTCCTGCTCCTCTTTGGCCTTACCAGCGCCCCTCGGGTGTTCACGAAAGTGATGGCGGTGGTCGCAGCTCATCTGTGCAGATCATGGGTTCCAGTCTTCCCTTATCTCGACAACTGGCGGCTGAAGGCTGGCTCGCCCAAGGCTGTCTCCCACCTCTAGACTACGGGGGACCTCCTGTACTCGCTAGGGTTCACTGTCAGCATGCCGAAGTCACACCTGATTCCCTCGCAGAAGCTCCTTTTCATCGGAGCAGTTCTGGATATAGCGCAGCTTCGGCTTATCCTCCCGAGCAGCTAGTTCGGGATATTCGGGCTATGATACTGATGTTTCAGCCTCTATCCCGGATTTTGGTGAGAATGACCCTGAGGCTGCTGGGCCTCGTGGCCTCCTGCATCCTGCTGGTGGATCATGCCAAGTAGCATATGCGTGCTCTGCAGTGGGACCTGAAGTTCCAGTGGGCGCAGCATCAGGGGAATCTTTTCGATGTCGTCCAGATCTCGGAGGGGACTGCACGTCAATTGCAATGGTGGATCATGAACCAGGATTGGGTCAGCGGCATATCTCTCTCCCTTCCCCAACCAGAGTTAAGAGTAGTGACGGATGCGTCAATCCTGGGCTGGGGCAGCCACCAGGGAGAGGCGTACATCAGGGGTCTCTGGTCTCCGGCGGAGTCCGGTCTCCACATCAACCTTTTGGAGCTCCGGGCGATCCTTCTTGCACTGAAGGCATTCCTTCCTTCTGTCAAAGGAAGGGTAGTGCAGGTGTTCATGGTCAACACCACCGCCATGTGGTACTGCAACAAACAGGACGGGGTGGGGTTGTGGACCCTATGTTAAGAGGCTCTTCGCCTTTGGACATGGCTGGTACATCAGGGTATTTCCCTGGTGGTTCAACACCTGGCAGATTCCCTGAACGCCAGGGCGGACTAACTCAGCCGCCGGTGCATTATGGATCACATATGGCGTCTTCACTCTGACATGGTGCAATGTCTTTCAGCAGTGGGGAAAGCCTTGGTTAGATCTGTTCGCCACCGAAGAGAAAACACAATGTCAGCAGTACTGCGCATTGGAGTTTCCAAGGCAGCACTCGCTATGCGACGCCTTTCGTCGCAAGTGGAATTGCAGCCTCCTGTACACCTTTCCGCCTGTACCACTGCTGCCCATAGTGCTGAAGAAGATCAAACGCGACTGGGCCCAAGTCATTCTTGTGGCTCCGGATTGGGCAATAAAGAAATTCTGGTACCCAAGGTCTTGAGCATGGCCACCGATCCTCCGATCAGACTGCCTCTTAGGCAGGATCTTCTGTCGCAGCAGCAGGGGACTGTGCTCCACCCGAACCTGTCCAGCCTCCACCTCCACCTCCGTGTGGATATTGAGTGGCGATAGTGGACAGCTTTAGACCTTCCTCCCAAAGTCTTTAACTTCATCTTGGCAGCCAGGCGTCCCTCCACTAAAATGGTATATGCCTGTAAGTGGAACAAATTTGTGGCATGGTGCGCAGCAAAGGCTGTGGATCCCCTTTCTGCCCCTCTATCGGAGGTTCTCCTCTTCATACTATCTTTGGCCCAGTAGGGCTCTGCTCTTGGCAATCTTAAAGGCTCCCTTTCGGCCATCTCTGCCTTTCTTCGCCTTCATGATCAGCCTTCTCTTTTCAAGTCCCCAATTGTAAATAGATTTCTAAAGGGCATTACTTATCTCTTTCCTCCTTCTCCTTTCGTAATGCCCTAGTGGGACTTGAATCTTGTCCTTATCTTATGTGTTCTCCCTTCGAGCCACTACATAATTGTCCTCTTCGTCTTCTTACTTTGAAGACCGCTTTCCTGATTGCCATCACCTCTGCTCGTAGGGTGAGTGACCGTCAGGCTCTTTCTTCCAAGCCTCCTTTTCTTGCAGTTCATCCAGACAAAGTGGTCCTTCGCGCTAGGCCCTCTTTTCTGCCCAAAGTGGTTACCTCTTATCACATAGGTCAGACCATCACATAGCCCACCTTCTTTCCGCCTCCGCACCCTTCCAAAGAGGAGGAGAGACACTGTCTGCACCAAAAACGTGCGCTGTCCTACTACCTTGATTGCACTAAAGATTTCCGGGTGGACGATCAACTCTTCGTGGGTTATGTGGGTGCCTAGAATGGTCGGGCCATGCAAAAACGTACCATCTCTCGATGGGTTGTCCTATGCATTAAAATCTGCTATTCTTTGGCGAAAAAGGAACCTCCAGTAGGACTGTGCGCCCACACTACCAGGGCGACGGCAGCCTCTACTGCTTTGGTACGTGGAGTTCAGCTGATTGACATCTGCCAGGCAGCCACGTGGGCATCCTGCACATGTTCACAAAACATTACTGCCTGGATAGCCAAGTCCGGAGAGACCGCTTTTTAGGCCGTTCTGTTCTCCAGAACTTTCTGGTGTGAACTTGGTTCGCAGACTCAGCTCTGGGGTTGGCATTGCTGGGGTATCTATTCTAAGGTAAGGAATCTATAACTAATGGTCTCTTTCAGATGAACAAGTTACTTACCTCCGATAACGATGTATCTGTAAGACATATATTAGTTATAGATTCCTTACCGCCCCACCCATCCTCCCCATTCTGCGAACTGACCTGTAGGGATAGGGACTCCCTTGCCGGGCCCTACTTTTGTGCACCAGAGGTCCGTGTCTTGCATGGCTCTGTGCTTCTGGCGTGGAATCTCGTGTCAGAACTGACAGCATTTTGCAGGGGGGGCGTCTAAGTAGACATCGCGATGTCATCCCGGCGACCTTGACGCCGACTACGGACGCGGAGTCGACTGACGCCACCGACGCGCAGGGGTTCTTCTGCAGAAAACTTTTCCGGATCCGGAACCAGCTGGCTTTCCCGGAGGGCTGTTTGCCGGAGGGATTTCTAAGGGGGGGGGGGATGCAGTGTGTCGACAGTCGGAGAACCATAGGTACAGGTTGCGTGCTGAGGTGTTGGCATACGTAGTGGTCGGCGGTGGGGCTTTGCTGAGGGAGATGGTGAATTGATCTTCTGAGATCTTGTTCCAGCTTCAGTGTGGGTTGTGGTGCTGTTCGGTGGGTTTGATGAAGAAGTGGCGGTCTGTCCAGTGTAATTGCGAAGTGTGGCTGACTGAGATGTTGTTGCCTGTGGAGAAGATGTGGTATGGGGTTAGTGTTCCGTGACAAATGGTAGGGTCCACAGAGTGTTCTGTTTTGGTGTCTGCTTAATATGAGGTCTGGAATGGACCAAGAGATCCTTCAGGTTTTAGGTGAGTTTGAAAGCGAAGTGTGGCCGTAAAATATCCAGGAACCCTGAATGTAGGGTACCCTAATGTCTCATGATAATCTGTTGGATCAGATTAGAATTCAGAGTGAAGGTGGTCACACAGGTTAGGACATCCTCAGGGGGTCTGGTGTTGGTCTCAAGCTGAGTTTCCTGGTGGCTGTTAGTGCTCTTTTGGGTCAGTTTGATTCTGGGAGGATAGTTGCGAGAAGAGATTCCTACTGAGTTTCAGCTTGAACATCATAGACTTTCAACGCGCTGCAGTTTCTCCGAAGGCGGAGAAATTGTCCATACAGTAGATTATCCTGTAGTGCTTTGGGATGGTGACTATCGATCAGGAGCAGGCTGTTTCAATCAGTGCTTTTCTTATGGGTCTTGGTAGACAAGCTCCCTTCATCGATGGAGATGAATAAATCCAGAAATTGTATCGCCTTTTCTGAGATGGACTGGTTGAATCTCAGGAATGGGTTTAGCGAATTGATCCAAAGGCAAAATTCCCTGCACTTAGAGGCGTCTCATTTCCAGAAGATAAGAATATCATCTATGTACCGTCGCCATAAAAGGATGTTTCCTTTAAAGGGTTGACTTCAGCGCAGATCTATTCTTCAAAGTTGGCCACGTACAGACAGGCCAGGCTGGGGGCAAATGTGCTCCCCATTGACTTCCCTTGTATCTGATGGTAGGTCTGTGTTTTGAACTTGACAGTTATTCTTCCGTGCAATGGTGGTGCATTCAGCAATCAAGTGTATGAGAGTCATTATTGTCCAGGTATGTGCTCGAAGGCTTATCTCAACAACCTCAATGGTTGCGTCCTGGGGGATGTTGGTGTTCAGCGCCTCTACATCCAGGGTGACTGGGAGGTCGAGGTCTTGTTGGTGGTTAGTTTCTGCAATCCGATTCAGCAAATCCGCAGTGTCTTTCAAGAAGGAAGCGGTATTTGAGACCAATGGTTGGAGATATTGATCACAGAACTTACTCAATGGTTCCAATAGGGATCCGATACCAGAAACATTTGGGTCTCCCAGGTGGAGGAAGTGTCCCTTTGTGTATTTAGAGTAATATGTAGAAGTGGGGGATCCTGGGTGAGGTGTTGATCAAGAAGTTTGCTTCATATTTGGTAACCCATTCTTAGGCCTCTGCAGTAGTTACCAACAACTGGATTAGTTTCATCAGTTTCGGTGGGGTTTCGGTGGGGTTTGAGTCCAGGGGGTGATGGTATCTTCCATCTGCTAGTTGGCGCAGGCATTCCTGGTCATAGTTGGTAGTGTTCATCACGACTGTGTTGCTTCCCTTATCCCCTGGTTTTATCTTGATGGGATCCTCCGTGAGGGTCCTCGCTGCTTTATGCTGTCTGGATGACATGTCAAAAGGTCTAGGGAGCCCATAACTATGCTGTCTCCTTCAGTACGGATTATTCAAAAGTGAGGACTTCACTCAGTGTCATGGCTATTGTAGGTGTGTGTGTGAGACAGTGCCCTCTTTCTGCATGGTTGCCCCCACTTTTTGCTAAACTACTAATGTACTTTGACTGAGTGTGCCCTGGGCTTCTGCCAATCAGGTACTCAGGGCCTATGTTCTTTCCCTAAAACTGCATTGAAGACCAAACCCAATTGGCACTCTGGCCACAGGTCAGTCCCTGGTAAATGGTACCACAAGTACCCAGGGCACTGACCAGAGAAGGCCTCCAAGGGCTGCAGCACTTATTGTGCCACCCTTGGAGGCCCTGTACCTTTACACTCACGCACTGCCTTTGCAGGCTGCGTGTTTTGGTGCAGAACAAAGTGAAGAGTCGATATGGCACACATCCCTGTGTGCCATGACTACAACCCACTGCCCTGTCATAAATCAGCCACCCCTCTAGCTGGGTGCACTATACCAGTGGTGAGGGTACAGGCACATGAGCCCTCTACCCCTACAGGGTCTAAGCCAATTCTTTGACATTGTAAGTGCAGTAATGCCATTGAGTATATGGTGCTGGGAGTTTGTCATTACGAACTCCACAGTCCCATAATGGCTTTACTGAAAACTGAGAAGTTTGGTATCAAACTTCTCAACACCTTAAACCCACTCTGATGCCAGTGTGGGATTTAATGAAAAATACACACAGAGGGCATCTTAGAGATGCCCCCTGAAAAATGACCTAACTAGTGTCCAGGCTGAGTGGCTGCTCCCCAGCTGCCACCACCAGACATGTTTCTGGACCCCTGGGTTGAGAGCCTGCTCGGGGGGGGGGTAGGGGGGCAGGGGGGCCTGAAACAATGCACATCCTGGGACGAGGTGCCAAGCCTCCTCCCCCAGGATGGGCAGGGTCCACGAAGGGGAAGCTTCAAAGTCTTGCCGCCTTTGTGAGCTTCCCCAGGCCTTTTGCTGCTTCCAGCAACTGGTCCACACCAGTTCTGACCCTCACTTTGGGCGGGAAAACCAAGTGAGGAAGGGAGGTGTGCCCACCTTTGCCAACCCCACCCCTCAGGTGGGGGGAGGAGAGGTGAAGCACAACTCAGTCCCTACCTTCTTGCAGATGGGGGGGACCCAGCCAACCAGAGTGAGGCATATGCCCCCCTCCCATTGGAGGGTGGCATAATAGGGGGTGTACCCACTCCAAGGAAGGGACCTATTGGTCCCAACCTTTTACTTACCTGTAACGCCGCTAAATCTAGTATTTAGGGGCACCCCCGAACCTTGCCTCCTCAGACAAACGACTAAAAGAAGGACCGAACAGCCGTGCCAAAGCTAAGAAGAGTAGGACGCCCACTGACTTGGCCCCAGCCCTACCGGCCTGTCCCCACCTTGAACCTGCAGAAGCAAAACTCTGGTGTGTCCTGCAGCCAGCAACCTCAAGAACCCCAAGGACCTGCCCTGCCTTCCAAAATAAAAGACTTGGTCTCCCGTGAACACCTGATTGGTTCACCTACAGACTCCAGCTCAGGCAAAATCCGCGAGTCTGCACCCCTCGCCTACGGCCCAAGTTTGAGTGGCCCAATACCACGAGGAGGTCTCCCCCGGCAATCCTGACCCGAGATCTAGTGATCCCTGTCCTCCCTCAAGCCTCCAGGCAACGCCTGCAGCATCAATCCGGAGGGTCCCCCCACCTGCGACCAGGAGCTGGTAAGATCTGACCTTAAAAGACAACCCTTCACCCGATGCCCCACGGCCTTGGGTGACCCAACCGACAGTGTCTAGCCAACCCCCAGCATCCCAACTTACCTCTCCCAGTGGTGGTCGCTCCCAGAAGACCTTCGTCCCCGAGCCTGCAGTGTTTGCAAACCTGAGAATCCCCATTGAAAGTAACAGGGCACCCGACGACAAAACAGCACCCTGCTGCCCTAGTGCCGCTGAGGGTGTACCTTTGGTGCTAATTTGAACCCCCATTTGCCCTGTGGTAAAGTCCAGGACCTTTGCTCCCACAACCTTGTGGCCTTCTGTTGAGCAGCCACCAACCGAGGCCCCCTATCCCCCTTTGGATAATATTGCTCCTCAGCACTCTGCATCCGGCCGCCCTAGTGCCGCTGAGGGTGCTTTGAGAGTGGATCCTCGACCCTGGGGGACCCCGAGTCTAACCCCAGAAAACCAACTCCCACAACAAAGTACTTACCTGTGAACCGATAACTATTTCCTCCCATAGGATAACATTGACTGTTTTCGTGAAAAGGTTTCTTAGTGTGGAGTTGGAAAATCTATCAGTGTCTATATAACTGTGTACAAATAACCAAAACGCATTTACTTATGTGTTTACAGGAAATGTTCCAGTGCAGTATCCCTGTATACTACACTATGTAAGAAAAATAATCTGCAAAGTAATTCACATGACCTACTATTGAAAAGTCATTACAAATATATGTAGAATATTTCAAGGTATTGCACTTTCAGTAATTCTAATGTAACAAAACCAAAGTATGTGTGTATAATATATATATATATATATATATATATATATATATATATATATATATATATAATCTACTGTCGGTCGCCAGTAGATAGTTATAGTTAGGACCTATTATCCATAGGAAATCCGCGACATTCTATTTGAAATAACGTTGGCGCCGGTTGACGAATCTTCGCGAAAGTTTCCAACTTGTTGGGGCGCTCCGCTCCCCTCCTACCCTGAAAGTCTCGGGGTGATACGTCAAGCGGGGGCCGAGAAAAAAGGGGGGTCCCAAAACGCGTTTTCCCCATTCATTTTTCCATAGGAACCTTTAGTCGCAGCTACAGCCCGAACTGCTGAACGGAATTACACCAAATTTGGCAAAGAGGTAGCCCTTGGTTCAGACTGGTGCCTTTTGCTTAAATGGTGTAAATCCGTTCAGTAGTTCCTGAGAAATTCACAAGTAAAGTCACATATATATCTATGGGCGCGTCGGATCCGCGTACCCTCAGCGCACCCTGCGCGCACCGTCCGATCACGAGCTGCATGCTAATTGGCTGTCAACATTCCGATTCGGGAAGTGTTGGCAGCCATTTTGTCCCTCGGTAGAACCGAGGGACAGAAAAAAGTGCGCAAAGCGCACAAAGGGGGCAGGATAGAAACACCCTAACCCCCTAGGCCTGCTCAGGGGGTCCCACAAGGACCCCCTGGGTGAAAAAAAGCATTTTTTTTTTTTAAATGGGCAGGATACGCTCAGGGTGCGCGGATCCTGCCGGGGGAAAAAAAAAATCAATGCGCGGTCTCCCGCGCTTCGATGTAAATTTGCCCCCGGGTGGGCCAAGTCCCGGGGGCATGCTGGGGGAGGGGGGGGGGGGTTTATTTTATGTATGGGGACCACCACCCCCCGGGGCTTTATCATAAATGGTGCGGGAGGGCTCTGAGCCCTCCCGCAGCCCCGGGGACCGCCACCTCCCCGGGGCACTAAGAAAATTGAAAATGGGGGTCCGTTTTGGACCCCCAAGCCCCGGGGACCACCACCTCCCCGGGGCTTTCAAAATGTAGGGAGGGGGCCGCGCGGCCCTCCTCCTGGAGCCCTTGATGGCCCTGGGGACCGCCACCCCCAGGGCCGGCTCCTGCAGTGTCCCGGGGTGCCTACCCCGGGACACTGCTGTTTGCTATGACAGGACCGGAGCCTCGCGGCTCCCGCCCTGTCATAGCAAACTTGGTTTGCATTTTGAAAGAGAGCAGGAAACCTGCTCTCTCTTTCAAAATGCAAACCAGTTGCTTTTCCACATGGGGAGCAGCATCTTAGCTGCTCCCCATGTGGAAAGCAATGCCGGCTCCCATAGGACGCGGGGAGCCGGCGGGACTGTGGGGGGATTGGGGACCCCCACACAGTCCCCAACCAGAGGCCAGGCCCTGGGGGATGGGGTCCCCGGGGCCATAAGTGGCCCGGAAGGGGGGCCACGCAGGCCCCCCTCCCCAAATAAAAAAAAAAAAAAAAAAATAAGGGCAAGGCCGGCCTCGGGGGATGGGGTCCCCGGGGCCTTAAATGGCCTGAGGGGGGCCACGCAGCCCCCCTCCATATTTTTTATTTAAAAAAGAGGACATGCCCCGGGGGATGGGGTCCCCGGGGCCAATAGAGGCCATGGGAAGGGGGGCCAAGCGGCCCCCTTCCCGTTTTTTTTCTTCTTTTTAAATAAAACAAAAAAAAATGCTCAGGCCCCGGGGGATGGGTCCCCCGGGGCCAAAAGTGGCTGAGGGAAGGGGGGCCACGCAGCCCCCTCCCATAAAAAAAAAATATATATAAAAAAAAAAAACGGCATAGTGACGGAGGCCCCGCCCCCTCCCTGCAGTACTCTGCAAACGCGCCTCCTGGCGCGTTTTAAGAAGGGGAAGTAATTCCCCTTGAATACTGGGGTCCCTGGGGGCCAACTAGCCCACCAGGAACCTCCAGTATGCGCCAGGGGCTGCTTTGCAGAGAGGTGTACAGAGGCCACGCCCTTTTACACCTCTCTGCAACGCAGCTCTGTGGCGCTTAATGGAGGTAGCTGGTGGGCTAGTTGCACCCCAGGGACCCTCAGGATTCAAGGGAGTTAATCCCCGACTTAAAACGCGCCACGGGCGCGTTTGCACAGTGGTGAAGGGAGGCGGGGCCTGAGGTGACGTGTGCAAACAGGCCCCCTGGCGCGTTTTAAGATGGGAATTAAATCCCCTTCAATCCTGAGGGTCCCTAAGGGCCGCCAACTAGCCCAACAGGTACATCCAGAAAGCGCCACAGAGCTGCGTTGCAGAGAGGTGTAAAAGGGGTGTGGCCTCTCTACACTTCTCTGCAACGCAGCCCCTGGCGCATACTGGAGGTTCCTGGTGGGCTAGTTGGCCCCTAGGGACCCTCATGATTCAAGGGGACTTAATCCCCCAACCTAAAACGCGCCACGGGGCGCGTTTGCACAGATGTCACCTCAGGCCCCGCCCTCCCTTCACCATTGTGCAAATATTCCTCTAAAATCAGCCGAAATACGAATTCAGATTTACTCACCTGTTATCAGGAGAGACCTCAGTGCTGCATCTTTCAGCCCAGTACTGATCCTCAAAAGTAATTTTAACCGTACTTACCAGTAACTTGAATTTCCTTCCATAGGATATCATTGCCTGCTTTTTGCTGAAAAAGTTTCTAAGTGTCGATTTTTGAAACATACAAATATTCCTCTAAAATCAGCCGAAATACGAATTCCGATTTACTCGCCTGTTATCAGGAGAGACCTCAGTGCTGCATCTTTTAGCCAAGCACTGACCCTGAAAAGTAATTTTAACCGTACTTACCAGTAACTTATATTTTCTTCCATAGGAATCCATTGTCTGGTTTTCAGCAGAAAAGTTTCTCAGTGTCGATTTTCACAAACTACAAATATTCCTTAAAAATCGCCTGTATGACTTAAACGCATTCTTTCAACTGTTTACAGGAGATGCACCAGTGCTGGATCCAGGATCCAACACTGAGTAAGAAAAAGTAACGATAACACTACTTACCTGCTAAGTGAATTTCCTCCCATAGGATAACATTGATGATTCTATGTGAAAAAGTTTCAAAGTGTCAACTTTTAAAATACAATAATATTCCTTAAAAATCACTACTGTAACCAAAACGCTTTTACTCAACTGTTTACAGGAGATGTCCCAGGACTGAATCTAGGATCCAGTCCTGTGGTTAGAAAAGTAATCCATAAAGTAACTAATTGCATTTAACTAGAAATTCACATTGAGCTGAATGTTGCATTGTGTTTGAAAATGTGTTGCCCATTGCAACAACTGTAACTACTGTACTTAAAAGTCTATTGCCTATGTGCAAAGTATTTAAACTAAAGTAATTCATTCTGAGAAAGTATTTTTTGTAATGTATAATGTAATTACAATGTAATTTAAAAAATAAAATATGTAAAAAAAAAAAATTCTAAAAATGTAGTAAATCAGTATGAAAAAAATAAATATAACAATTAATACATTTAAAAATTGTCATTTACAAAACCTTTGAAATTCACTGAAAAAACCGTAGGTTTCAGACATGTTATAGTTGGGAATTAACATTTAAAAAACCTTTGAAATTCACTGAAAAAACCGTAGGTTTCAGACACGTTATAGTTAGAAATTAGCATTTAAAAAACCTTTGAAATTCACTGAAAAAACCGTAGGTTTCAGGCACGTTATAGTTAGAAATTAGCATTTAAAAAACCTTAGAAATTCACTGAAAAAACCATAAGGTTTTAGGGACAGTTGTAGTTAGTTGGACATTGCACTCGTACAAAACCCGTGAAATTCCCCCGTTATAGTTAGTTCAGGTAACTATAACTCGCGCCCCCGCAATGCACTGCTGATGACGTCACATATTACATCACTCATGACATGGTCAGTGACATCTCAAATGACATCACTGATGACATCATCCATGTGAGAATTTAATGCATCTTCTCACACCCTAATATAAGTTTTGATACACCCACTCTAAATTTCAGACTGCCATTCTCAAAACCATACACACTCCAATACCAATAAGTACATACCCACTCACTGATTCTTAGGTCTAAACACACACACATCTACTCACTCACCCGTACAGTCACTCATACTTACAGTCACTCAGTACAGGACTATCATATGCACTCATACACCTATATAAACACTCACACAACGCAACTCATCCATAGAGGTACTCACACACCTAGTCAGTCATGCAAATAATTAATCACACTCCAATTTACTCACCTATACAGTTATACACACCAGCTCACTTACTCATAAAAATACTAGCACATTCTTACGCTCCTATGCAATCACTGATGCAAGCACACACTCATCCATATAGCCACTCTCACAATCACACTCACTTATAGCCATTTATATACTCCAACACACATATATACTGCCTTTCACATATGTAGTTACTCACACATGTACCACTGAGATATACATTCAATCACTAACACACCCATACACACACTCACCCACCCATACAGTCCATCACAGACGCACTCTTGAAACCATGCACCCAGTGAATCACCCACTCACACATCTATGCACAGTAACACACACCCCACCCACACAAACACTGAGGCACCCATACAGATACTCAGAGAACCAATCCATAACCCATATAGACACTCATTTAGCTAGTCAGAAACCCATGCAGTTGCTTACACAACAACAACAGACAGACGGATACAGACATTCACACAGTTTAGTCACTCACCCATGCATCCAGTAAGATACGTTTAATCACTCACTTATAGACTCAGTCACGCACCTACTAAATCATCCATTCAGGCGCTTCTACACCCACTCATTCTTCAATACGCCTTTCCCTATATATATTAAACATATTTAAACTTTACAGAAACACAGTCACTGGATGATGTCACCAGTGATGTCACCAGTGATGTCACCAGTGATGTCACCAGTGATGTCACCAGTGATGTCACCAGTGATGTCACCAGTGATGTCACCAGTGATGTCACCAGTGATGTCACCAGTGATGTCACCAGTGATGTCACCAGTGATGTCATTTGAGATGTCATCAGTGATGTCACTGACCATATCATGAGTGATGTAATATGTGACGTCATCAGCAGTGCATTGCGGGGGCGCGAGTTATAGTTACCTGAACTAACTAGAATGGGGGAATTTCACGGGTTTTGTACGAGTGCAATGTCCAACTAACTATAACTGTCCCTAAAACCTTATGGTTTTTTCAGTGAGTGAATATATATATATATATATATATATATATATATATTTATACTTATACTTATACTTATCTCCCAAACGTTGTTCTGCAAGCAAGGACACAGATGTCCGGTCAAATTACAAGAACTTCTGTGCCATACAAGGCTAAGGAATTCCTCACCCCTGGCCTCATGCTCCATTTCTCATGCCGGTGCAATCCTCCATGGCCAGAACTTGCCGTGATTACATGTCCCAAACGTTGTTCTGCAAGCAAGGACGCACTCACAGGAGTTCACTTTCACAAGAATTTATTCTGAGGGACCGGCAAACTTGCTTCCTGATCAATAACACCTACGCGTTTCGGAGCCCCCAGCTTCTTCCTGAGTGAATAGCAATTACGCAGGCAAAGTACATACATATACACAACTGCAATTCAAACTGTATTGTTACTGCAAAGTATGATTCACTTACCTGTGCCAGGCTTGCTTGGTTATAAGAAATAAATATACCTACATAATATTTTTATACAAAGCAAATTGGTCGGAGTTCAGTTTTTGAGTGTGTACAACAAATGCTTAACACTACCCTCTGATAAAGCCTTACTGCTTGCCCACACTATCACAAATGGAGAGTAAGGTGCTATCTACTTATACCTCTGCCTACCTTTGGGGTCCCAATGTAGTAGTAGAAAAAACTGTTTATTTAGACCATAGTCCTTAAACACAATAAAAACCCAGAATAATTATTAACAATATAAGTTCTTTAACAATTGTATTACCAGTAATAACACATGATAAAAAGATACAGCACACACATCCTATCCACAATGACGCAGTCATACAATCACAAATCAATTCAATCCTTTAAAATGTATAAATATTTGTAAAAAAAATTTATATAAAAGGCAAAAGAAATCTAAAACTTTTAATAAGCAAAGTTAAAATCACACCCCTTCAGTTTCTCCCTTACGAAACTTTTTATGGCTTTCATATAATTTCCCAGAGAAATAGCAATATCAAGATTTGGCATTTCTGTGAGTAAGGCTACTGCTTGGACTCGTGACCTTATTTCATATTTTAAAAAAATTGGACATAAAAACAATTTCCGTAATGCTAACACTGAAATACAGTCGACCAATATGTGCAAAATATCATTTTTCGTTCCTAACCCACATTTACAGTTTCCATCTGGCTGTATCATTTCTACTTTTATTTTTTCCTCCATCTGCCAAGGATTAATACCAATTCTTACTCTTAGAATTTCACACCTAAGCCCGTGGTTAGGCAGTGTGTCCAAATACGGATACCAGGCTTCATTCACCCATGAATTTCTTATGCATTGTACTGATTTTTTCATACTCGGGTATTCCAGATCTAATTTTTTTGACAATTCCTGTCCTTGGAGCTTGAGACTACTCTTAGTAAATTCTACTTCCAGGGAATGCTGTGATAGTCTCACCTTTAAACTCTCTCCTACAGTCAGGAGTTTTTCTGGTTTCCTTAGCCCATTTCAGGCTACTAAATCGAATCTCCTCTCTGCACCATTGTGAGAGCTTCTGCACACCACCTGGATCCTGGCGTTTCCAAAATCTTACCAGAGACCTTTGGATTTGTATACTCCATGCTATTGTTCCTATCTCCATTCTAATAGCCTGGATCATTGTGGAGCTCGGTAATGACAGTAACATTTTTAAAATCCTCCCTTCTTCTAGGTCCCACCTGCATTTACCACTTAGGTAAAGAACATCTGCACCATACAATACTTGCGGGGGTATCATTGCTTCATATGCCTTTAACAAAGGTCTAAGGGACATGTCTCCATATTCTCTATTACATTTTTTCATCCCACAGATTGATGTAAAGGCTTTTGCTTTTTGGGCTTCTAAGTGCGTATACCACTTTAGAGCACTATCGAACCAAACTCCCAAGTATCTGTGTTCATTTACAATCTCCAATTTTCTTTGTCCTAAAAACCAGCTAAATTTCGTATCTCTTTTCCCAAAACATAAAATCTTTGTTTTTTCTATATTTACAACTAAAAACTTTGCCTCACAATATTCCCATAAAACATTAAATTTCCTTTGGAGCCCTAGCTCCGTTTGATCAAGTATCATTAGATCATCTGCATACAGAAGGCATGACACTTTATTACCACTCATTCTGGGGCTTGCACTTCTTTCCACTTCTAAAGCAGCAGGTAAATCTGCTAGGAATACGGCAAAGAGCAGAGGGGCCAAAACGCACCCCTGTCTAAGTCCATTCCCAACGGCTATTTTCTGAGTCCGTGACCCTCTCGTGTCCCTAATGACCTGAGCCCAATTTCCTCTATGTAATTCTTTTAAAATAACCAATATACCCTCCGGTATGCCATACTTTATCAAGGACTCCCATAAACATTTACGATCCACTGAATCGAAGGCTGCCCGAAAGTCGACAAAGCAACAATACAGCTTCCCCTTTTGCTCTATCGACTTCCGGGCCAGTGCCCAAAGAGCGAAACAGTTATCTATGGTAGAATGTCCTTCCTTAAATCCACCCTGTTCTACCGGTACAATTGAACCCTGCTCCACCCAATCTTTTAGCCTTCCTAATATTATTTTTGCAAAAATCTTTTCCCCAATATCCAGCAAATTAATTAATCTATAGTTCTTTGGGGCGTGCACATCACCTTTCTTGTGCACCGGACTAATTATTGCTCCCTTCCAGTTTTTGGGGGTTATCCCGGTTTCCAAGATGACTAGGAACATAAGCGAAAAAATTCTGCCCACCAGTTCAGCTGAGACTTTATTATCAAGGCTGGGAGATTATCTGGTCCTGCTGCTCTGGTTAACTTCACATTTTTTATCATTTTTCACATTTAAGGCTGAGGTCTGGTTTTAGTTCTTCTACTAGCCCACTCCACTCCTGTAACTCCCCCTCTTCAATTTCCCTACCAGAGCTATACAATTCCTGCAGATATTCCTCCCATGCAGCCTCTTCCACCACACAATTCATCGCGCCCGCTGGAAATTCTGCTGCTGATTGCATCAGCTTCCAGAACTGGCATATATTCTTTGTTTCAATAGTTTCCATCAATTTTCCCCAGCAACTTTCTTTATAGACCCTTTTAGCGCTACAGATTAGTATTTTATATTCTCTCCAACTTATCGAGCTTATCGGCCCTATCCTGTTCATATTTAACGCTGAGTCTACGTGCTTCTCTCCTTATCTCCCTCTTCTTTTTTAGACAATCCACAGAGAACCACTTTCCTTGCCTAAGCGGGGCTTTCTGTTGACTCTCTGCATGCTTTGTCGTTTCTAAGTTCAACACGAAGGCTTTGAACCACGTGTTCTATTTTTCCCACATACCAATCCAAACTCTGCCCTCTCACTTCCCAAGTCAAGCTTCTGTTGCAACCTTGCCAACCTTGCTATATATTCCTCTGTTAGCCTAGTTGTGACCCGCCTAGGGTAACCCACCTGTTCGATTTACTTTATCACAGGGATTCAGATAAACATCTGAAATCTCTAACTCCAGGGGGTTATGGTCACTCCCTTCTCTGACAGATCCTGAATCCCTTAACTAAGGCAAAATTCCAAGCTGGCATAAAAGCGTAATCTATAGGGCAATTTTGTGTGCCTAATTTAAACGTTTTCTTGGCTGGGCAGTCTAGGACTGACCTACCATTTAAACGGAAGAGGCTTTTAGTCCCCAAATAATTGCCCAAATTTATATCTTGAGTTATGGGAACGCAATCTGGGAAAGTCGCTAGATTTATGTCTTAAGCCTCCAATATTTCTGTATACCAACGATCTAATTTCTTTGGGTTTAATTTGTGATTAAAATCCCCCATCATTAAGATTATGTCCGTGCCATACTTTTCACATATAAAATCTATATCATCTTTGAAATATCCCATTTCTACACCATATTCCTCCCGGCTCCCCCATTGCATATACACATTTAAAAGCAACAAGTTATCATACTTTTTATCGGCAACCAGTAAGGATATCCTGCATACAAGCAACCATTTACATTTTACAGTAAGTTGGGTCACATTCTTCACTATTCTTGTAGATAAGTGTCATAATTCCACCCGCAGGACGCCCAAACCTTTTTTTCTTTGCCGGGCGATGGAGTTGACGGAAACCATCGAATATTGGGGTCTTGCCACATAGCCAGGTTCTTGTATACATATAATCTCAGTGCTTTTTGCTAACTCCTTTATATTTTCTTGTTTTGTTGGATCTCCAAGACCACTTATATTCCACGAAACAACCTTTATGCTATGCCGCGTCCCCTTTTCCTATTCAACATCATCTAGGTATCCTTCTCCAAACTCCTCATTATACCTCTGGGAGGGGCCTGCTGGGCTACTTCTTTGACTCCAGTTCCCCCAAAATTTCCCAATATCAGAGTTGTTCACTACAATATTGAGATTTCCCATTCCATCTCCTGCTTCTTTCTCTATTAACCTCACCTGTCTCTTCCCTAAGCCTGCATGGCACCTTAAGAAGTCTTTTTTCCTTGCGGCTCATTTCCTTCTACTTCTTCTTCGGGTACTAAGCGTATCCCTTCCTTTAGTACCTCTCTCACCGCCTTCCCTATTGCAATCTTTACCAGGTCTGAATAAACTAGTACCCTGGTAATCTCCTTCCCTTCATAATTTAATTTAAAACCCACTTGCCGCAAGTCTTTAGTTCCAATACCTTTCAGGCTTGGGCACTGAGCAAATGATTGTAGAAGTTGTGACCTATTTAGGAATGAGCTCTTCCTCGTTTTTTTCCCTCCCTTACCTGTTTGTACCAATTCAAAATATAGCCACTTATTCCCTACTCCCTCCTTTCTCACCACAGTAGATGTCGTACGTGGCTGACAATTATTCCTTCTGGTTACTGCCATGAATTTGTTACAAGATTCTGGCCTCACTCCATGACAAGAGGTGTTGCCGGAGTTTTTAGCCTCAATAGGTACTATATTCCTTGCTCGCTTCAGCTGTGAAATTGGCTTTCTATTAGGTTGCACCTTTTTTACATTCTTCTTTGGATCCTTTTGTAACCCCTTCCTCATCCTTATTTCTCTTGGGGGCTTAATGGACATCAGCTCTTGGTTGGCTATTTCTAAACTAGCCTCATCGAGCCTACTTCTTTTCGCTACCTTACCTTCCTTCCTACTCGACTCACAAAGTTAGATAACCCGTACCTAGAATAATCACCCCTTTTTACCATCATCGGACATCTCGAGATGTAAACTTCGTGAGTGGCCTTTGGTGGTTGTACAATCTCAACCTCGACCGGGGCTGGGGGTCTGGAACTGATCTTAACCTAGATGTCATTTGACCCCCGATTCCTTGCAATTCCCCCTCAATCTTGTATAGGTGCATTTTTTGTGTTTTTAAAATGTCATTATTTAGCATCGTGACTTCTAAAAGCCCTTGAAGAGTTCTTTGTAGCATTAACATTATTTCCAACATTGGAGAAGCTGGTGTAGCGGAAATGTCTAGATTCAACTCCGAGGTTTGATTTCGTCCCTCATCTTCTTTTAACACCGATCTCTGGGTGCCATGCTGGGCTTGACTTACATTTTCTTTCGACCTTATTACTGTGCCCAAATCGTCCCCCCCCCCCCCCCCACCCCCTTCAGTCCTCACTGTTGGTTTCCAAATGTTCCAGGATCGTTGGTTCCGGATCCTGTGAGAACAACCCCTGCGGGGATGAGGACAGCCGTGGAGACATTGTTAGATCCTTTTGACATAGACTGAAGAGATTGATTTGCCAAAATCACAGACTCCATTTGCTCATCAAAATCTAATAAGTTGTTCCCATTCCGCTGTTCGGCCTCTACATCCTATACGTCCGGTGGCTTTGTTGGTGAAAACACCTTATCTGAAAGAGACACGTTAGTGATAGATTCCTTACCTTAGAATATCCCCAGGCGTCAGACTGGATCCGGAAAGTTTTTCGTCAGCAGTACCCCTGCGCGTCGGTAGGTGGCGTCATGCGACTCCGCGTTCGTCGCTGGCGTCTTCGGCGCCGAGATGATGTGACGGAGACTACTTAGGTGCCACCCATGCATGCTGACGTCAGTTCTTTGTTTTTCCGCGCCAGCAAGCGCAGATCCGGTTAAGAACCCGTACCCTAGTCATTTTTTGACTAATTTCTTTTTGGGACTTTGTCCTACTTCTTTTGAGTCTTGACTCCTGGTTGTGAGAAAGTGCCATCTTTCTTGCATGGTAGGCCCCCACTTTTTGCTGAATTGCTGATGTGCTTTGACTGAGTGTGCCCTGGGCTCCTGCCAACCAGGTACCCAGGGCCTGTGTTCCTTCCCTAAAACTGCATTGATGCCTACACCCAATTGGCATCCCTGGCCACAGGTCAGCCCCTGGTAAATGGTACCATGGGTACCCAGGGCACTGTGACCAAGGAAGGCCCCTACGGGCTGCAGCACTTGTTGTGCCACCCTTAGAGACCCTGTACCTTTACACACACACACACACTGCCTTTGCAGGCTGCGTGTCTTGGTGCAGAACAAAAAGTGAAGAGTCGACATGGCACACATCCCTGTGTGCCATGCCTACAAACCACTGCCCTGGCCTAGGTCAGCCACCCCTCTAGCTGGGTGCACTATGCCAGTGGTGAGGGCACAGAGGCATGAGCCCTGTGCCTCTACAGTGCCCAAGTCCATTCTTGGGCATTGTAAGTGCAGTGCTGCCATTAAGAGTATATGGTGCTGGGAGTCTGTCATTACGAACTCCACAGCACCATAATGGCCCCACTGAAAACTAAGAAGTTTGGTATCAAACTTCTCAGCACATTAAACCCACACTGATGCCAGTGTTGGATTTAATGTAAAACACACTCCAGAGGGCATCTTAGAGATGCCCCCTGAAACCAACCCGACCTCCAGTGTCCGGACTGAGTGGCTGCCCAGGCTGCCACCACCAGACATGTTTCTGGACCCCTGGGTTGAGAGCCTCTGCTCTCAGGGGCCTGAAACAATGCGCATCCTGGTGCGAAGTGCCAAAGCCTCCTCCCCCAGGATGGGCAGGGGAAGCTTCAAAGGCCTGCCGCCTTTGAGCTTCCCAGACCATTTGCTGCTCCCAGCAAACTGGTCCCCACTGGTTCTACCCCCACTTCTGGCGGGAGAACCGGCGGGAAAACCAGAGGCAGGAAATGGGTTGTGCCCACCTCTGCCAACTCCACCCCTAAGGTGGGGGAGGCGAGGTGAAGCACAAACTCGAGTCCCTGCCATCTTGAGGATGGGGGGACCCAGCCAACCAGGGACAGGCTCCTGCCCCCCTCCCACTGGAGAGTGGCAGAATAGGGGGTGTACCCACCCCAGGGACGGGACCCATTGGTCCCTGCCCTTACCTACCTGTAACCACCCCTAAATTCAGTATTTAGGGGCTCCCTGAACCTTCCTTCCTCAGTTCCCGAATCCGAAACAAGAAGAGAAGACGAAGCAAGAAGACCAGCCGTGCAGCTGCTAACAAGGAGGCGACGACAACTGACTTGGCCCCAGCCCTACCGGCCTGTCGACCTCTGAACCTGCTCCTGCGGAACCCTGGCCTCAGCAACCTCAAAAACCCCAGAGGACCTGACTTCTGTGCCACAGCCTTCAACCCAGGGACTCCCATGAGCAGTGGTACTGTTCAAAAGAAAAACTACAAAAGACCCGGCCTTGGCACGGAACCGCGAAACCTGCACACTCTGCACCCGCCGAGCCCAGCCTGTGCCTGAGTGAACAAAGACTTTGAGGACATCCCCCCGGCGATTCTGACCTGGAATCCAGTGCCCAAGGACCCTCCTCGACGACCCAGACGACGCCTGCAGCCTCAGGACAAGGGACCCCTCCAACCGCGACCAGCAGGGGGTAAGATTTCCCGACCTCAAAAGACACCCCTGCACCCGGCGCCCCACGGCCCCCTGTGCCCAACTCCTGGGTGTCTACCTATCCTCCAAGACCCCAACTTACCTCTCGAAGTGTTGGTCGCTCCTGAAGAGTCACCGTCCCCGAGCCTGCAGCCTTTGTTCACCTTCCAAGATCTCCATTGGTTAACATTGAGCGCCCGACGGCTCAAAAGCACCCTGCACCCAGCCGCCCGAGTGGCCCTGGCAGTGCAACCTCTGTCCTAATCCACTTCCCCATTTGCCCTGAGCAAGTGACCAGGAGCCCAGCCCCCACAGCCGCGTGGCCTGCTAGCCAGCAGCCACCAACCAAGGGCCCCCTGCCTGCCATAGGATAACATTGGGCCTAACTCACTCTGCACCCGGCCGCCCCTGTGCCGCTGGGGGTGAAACAACTGTACTTACCTGAAGAAACACGCCTGACAGTGGAGCCCTTCAATCCACAGCACCTGAGCTGCTATCCCTCTTATAATCTAACCCCTCTGTACTTGTTGGGGTCTGTGTGCACACTGAAACGCACCCACCGTCACAGTGCAAGTCCCCATGGGAACATAACAATTTAAAACATAAGCACAGGTGCACCACACGTTAATTTCAAAAGCAGAAAAGAAAAAGAACCCAAAAACAACTGTTTAAACTATAAAGCAACAAGGATGCCGGATAGATTCAATGATGACGCACAAACGAATGCACGGAGTGATACATACAAAGGATCACGCCTAAGCTGGTCAGTACTGTATTTAGGTATCAACCAATTTGCAGATTCCTTATGCTAAAGGAATATATCAAAGATCCAGATGGGAACCCAAAGAGAAGGCGCACATATAAGCGTGAATCACGCAAATCCGATTAATTTTTGTCAATTTAAATGCATCCTATATGCTCAATTCCGGCAGCCGGTATTAAGCTACCATTATGTCTCCAGCAGCCAAGCGTAACGGCGAAGTGGACGGGAGTTGTATGTATCACTCCGTGCATTCGTTTGTGCGTCATCATTGAATCTATCCGGCATCCTTGTTGCTTTACCCATTGGTTCTTTATGATCATGAGGAACCTCTTATAGACACCAGATATTGAATAATCGTGACCTAGATGTGGAAAGATGCATAGGCCACTGATCCAGTTATTTACTGGTTTTCCTTTGGCGAAGACTGATCTATTCTAAAACGTCCAGTGCCCTGAAGAAGTCCTTTTAAAGGACGAAACGCGTTGGCTGTATCACTGTGAAAACTGATGTTTATGACCACGTTTTTAATAACAGAAATTGGAATAAAGAAAAAGTGTTTGAAGTACATTTGTGTTGCATATAGTTTACACAGTTTTTGGGTTCTTTTTCTTTTCTGCTTTTGAAATTAACGTGTGGTGCACCTGTGCTTATGTTTTAAACTGTACTTACCTGACCCTGGGAGACCCCTGAGTCTATGCCCAGAACCTTAACTTTGCCAGTCAAGTACTTACCCAAAAACCGATAACTCACTTACCTTCCATAGGGTGACATTGGCTGGCATCACCGGAAAATTCTTCTAAGTGTGGAGTTTCTCAACTTTAAAATATTCACCTAAAGTCAACAGAGTAACTAAAACGAAAATACTCACCTGCTATTAGGAGAGATCCCAGTGCTGGATCTTGGTGCCCAGCACTGACCCTGACAAGTAATCACAACGTTACTTATCGCTAACTCAATTTTCTTCCATAGTGACCCATTGACTGGTTTTCTGTGAAAATTCTTCTAAGTGTCTACTTTTGAAATACTAAAATATTGCCTAAAAATCACAACAGTAAAGAATTCCGATTTACTCACCTGTCATCAGGAGAGACTTCAGTGCTGCATCTTTCAGCCCAGTACTGACCCTGCAAAGTAATTTTTACCGTACTGAACAGTAACTTGAAATTCCTTCCATAGGATATCATTGCCTGCTTTTTGTTGAAAAAGTTTCTAAGTGTCGATTTCTGAATCTTACAAATATTCTTTAAAAATCGTGCCAACGATACAAACGTAATTACTTGCCTGTTTTAGATAGATATCCCAGTGCTGAACCTGAGACTCCAGCACTGGATTACAAAAGTAACGTAAACATACTTTGCTTGCAAACTGTATTTCCTTCCATAGGATAACATTGGTAATTTTACCCAGAAAAGTTTCTAAGTGTCAACTTTTGAAATGCAGTAATATTCCTCAAAAATCACTACTATAACCAAAACGCTTTTACTTAACTGTTTACAGGAGATGTCCCGGGACTGAATCCAAGATCCAGTCCTGTGGTTAGAAAAGTAATCCACAAAGTAATTAATTGCATTTAACCAAAACTTTCCATTGAGCTCAATGTTGCATTGTGTTTGAAATTGTGTTGCCTCTTGCAACAACTGTGACTAATGTCATCAAAAAGACTATTGCCTATTTGAAAAGTGTTTAAACAAAGCATTTCATTCTGAGAAAGTATATTTTGATTCCAATTGTTGGTTCTAAAATAAAACAAGCCTATATTTTTATATACAAACCATTGGCCTAGAGTTCAGTTCTTGAGTGTGTGGCTTCATTTGCTGACTGAGTGTGTACAACAAATGCTTTACACTGTCCTCTGATACTGCCTTACTTGTCGACCAAGCTACCACTTTAGAGAGTAAGGTTACATCTAACTTTAGCCTCTGCCAAACCTCTGGGGACTGTGGATCCTGTGCACCCTGAACCTTACTTTGGTGCAGTATATATAGTCACTTTCCTACACTGGTGCCACGTACGGATGCTCAGTTTCAATCTTGCGGGGCCTGCGAGGTCGGTGGCTGCCCCCATAGCGTCTGTTTCTACTGTCTGGAGCGCGACCATGACTTCCAGTCATGTTCCGACTGTCTGGCCATGGCTCCGAAGGCTTTGCGGGAGCGGTTCCGAAAGCTGCTGGAGGCCCGACAGTCGCCTACGCGCCGTTCGACGCCCAGGGGTCAGTCGAGGGACCGCCGCGGAGCCGCCATCATCGCTCCTCGAGGTCCGCGTCTTCGCCCTCGGAATCGGGTAAGAGACTTCACAAGTACCAGTCAAAGAAGCGCGTACGGTCTCCGACCTCTCCCTCCTCCACCCCCCCCTTGTCGGTCTCTGGACGCGGATGAGGGGGCCAGGGGTCCTTCTCCCACGGCTCCGTTGGAGCCTGTGAGTCCTGCGGTCTACCCGCCCTACCGGGTCCGTCGGAGGCTCCGGCCCAGGTGCAAGAGTTTCTTGTCGCCATGGGCTGCCTTTTCAGGCCTAGGGCTCCCGCCGGCGCGCCTTCGGGCCCCGCGGTCCCTATTGAGGGCCCTTGCTTGCCACGAGCTGCGGCTCCGGCCCCGGCTCCGCAAGGTCCTCCGCCGGCGGCTTCAGCCCCGGCGTCGCAAGGTCCTGTGCCGGCGGCTCCAGCCCCGGCGCCGCAAGGTCCTCCGCCGGCGGCTCCGGCCCTGGCGCCCCTTGCGCCTCCATTCCCGGCGCCGCACTGAGTTCCGTCGTCCCACCTTCTACTTGGGACATGGAGCCGGATCGGCGCCGTTCCCGGCGCCGTTCGAGCAGAAGACTCAGAGTATGCAGGTGGCCATGGCCTCTCCTCTGCACCTGGGTTTGTGTCTCCTCCCACTGTCATGGAGGAAGGCGCCACATACACTGTGGTGCTTCGTAGAGCAGCTCAGGCTCTTGGCCTTACCCTGCCTACTGTTACCCTCAAACCTAACCTCACTGCAGTGCTTCAGCCGGCGGCAAGTTCTGTGGAACCTCTGCTTCCGTTCAATGAGGCCTTAACGGGTGTTTTGATGGGTACCTGGTCTAGGCCAGCCACAGGGGGTCCCTGTGGATCAAAATGTGGCCACACGTCACCGCCCGGCACCGGGTGACCCTGCCTTTTTGACGACTCCTCCGACACCGGAGAGCCTGGTCATTCCGGCTTCCACTTCCCAAACAGAGCTTGGCAAAAGGTTGTTTTCCTCTGCCAGGCTGGGGCTGCGGTCGATCAACGCCACATGCCTCTTGGGCCGCTATTCTCGCGCTGTGTGGGACACGGTGGCCCAAACTCTGCCCCAGTGCCCCGAAGAGGTTTGGGCTGTGCTTTCCCAAGCTGTTGCAGAGGGGAAAAATGCCGCGAAGTTCGCAATTCGGTGTGGGTTGGACACCGCGGACTCTTTGGGAAGAGCCATCTCCACAACAGTGGCCTTGCGGCGACATGCCTGGCTGCGGTCCACGGGATTTTCGGGAGATGTCCAGAGTTCCCTCATGGACATGCCTTTTCATGGTACTTGCCTTTTTGGCGATAAGGCACACAGTGCGCTGGAGCGTTTTAAGGACTCTCGGGCTACAGCCAAGTCTTTGGGTCTCTCCACCGCCCGGCGACGTCTACTTTTCGTTCCTTTCGTGGCCGCGGCAGGGGCGCCTCTACACGTCCGTTCAGCCCAAGGCCTGCGCAGAACCAGCCTCAGCGCGGGCGTGGCGGCCGCCATGGCGGCACAGGGGGCCAGCGTGCAGGTCAGCCCACCTCCGCTCCCGCAGCATCCGCCTCAAAGCCTTCCTATTCCGCGCTTTGCGGTGCACCCCACGCCGGTGGGCGGCAGGATTCAACATCACCTCCCCCACTGGCACTGTCACTTCGGACAGCTGGGTGCTACAAATCGTCCGAGGGGGCTATTCCCTCCCCTTTGAGTCTGCCCCCCCCCCCCGTCCATGCCACCTCAGTTCCAACGCATGTCGGGGGATCACTTAGCGCTTCTCCGACAGGAAGTCACAGCCCTCTTGGCCAAGGGGGCCATCGGGCGCGTTTCTGGGCCAGACGTAGGACATGGTTGTTATTCACACTACTTTCTGCTCCCCAAAAAGGACAAGGGGGGCTTGCGCCCCATCTTACACCTCCGGAACGTCAATCTCTTGCTCCATACAGAGAAGTTCAAGATGTTGACTCTGGCTCAGGTCTTGGCTGCCCTCGACCCTGGAGACTGGATGGTAGCATTGGACTTGCAGGACGCACATTTTCACATTCCCGTCCTGCCGGCCCACCGGCGTTACCTGCGGTTTACGGTAGACCAGGAGCATTTTCAGCTTACCGTGCTCCCCTTCGGCCTTACAAGCGCCCCTCGGGTGTTCACGAAGGTCATGGCAGTGGTTGCAGCTCATCTGCGCAGGTCAGGGGTGTCAGTCTTCCCCTACCTCGACGACTGGTTGTGGACGGCGGGCTCGCCCCAGGCAGTCGTCACCCACCTTCAGACTACGGCGACCTCCGGCAGTTGCTGGGGTTCTCCATCAGCGTGCCAAAGTCGCACCGGAGTCCTTCTCAGAAGCTCCCCTTCATCGGAGCGGTTCTGGATTCCACGCAGTTTCGGGTTTATCCTCCCGAGCAGCGAGCCCGGGATATTCAGGCTATGATTCCGATCTTTCAGCCTCTATCCCGGGTTTCAGTCAGGATGACCCTCCGGCTCCTGGGCCTGATGGCCGGATTCCTGCATTCTGCTACTGCAACATGCAAGGTGGCATATGCGGGCTCTGCAGTGGGACCTGAAGTTCCAGTGGGCACAGCATCAGGGCAACCTGTCTGATCTTGTCCAGATCTCGGAGGGCACTGCACGACAATTGCAGTGGTGGCTCACGAATCGCGATTGGGTCAATGGCAGATCCCTCTCCCTTTCCCAACCGGAGCACACAGTGGTGACGGATGCGTCCCTCCTGGGATGGGGCGGCCACTTGGGAGAGGCGGAGATCAGAGGCCTCTGGTCTCCGGCGGAGTCCCGGCTCCATATCAATCTTTTGGAGCTTCGGGCGATCCGACTTGCACTAAAGGCATTCCTTCCCTCTGTTCCGGTGTTCACAGACCACTCCACCGCCATGTGGTATTGCAACAAACAGGGCGGGGTGGGGTCGTGGACCCTATGTCAGGAGGCTCTGCGCCTCTGGACATGGCTGGAACATCAACGCATTACCTTGGTGGTTCAACACCTGGCAGGTTCTCTGAACGCCAGGGCCGATGAACTCAGCCGCCGGTGCTTGATGGATCACGAATGGCGTCTCAACTTGGACGTGGCGCAAGGTCTCTTTCTGCAGTGGGGAGAGCCTTGGTTAGATCTATTCGCCACCGAAGAGAACGCGCAATGTCATCAGTTCTGCGCGTTGGAATTTCCAAGGCGGCACTCGCTCGGCGACGCTTTTCGTCGCGAGTGGAGCTGCGGTCTGTTGTATGCCTTTCCGCCTATACCACTTCTTCCCAGAGTGCTGAAGAAGATTCAACGCGACAGGACCCAAGTCATTCTTGTGGCTCCGGATTGGGCACGAAGATACTGGTATCCCGAGCTATTCAACATGGCGATCGATCCCCCGATCCGACTGCCTCTTCGGGAGAATCTTCTGTCGCAGCAGCAGGGGACGGTCCTCCACCCGAACCTGTCCAGCCTCCACCTCCATGCGTGGAGATTGAGCGGCGACAGTTGACAGCTTTCGATCTTCCTCCCGAAGTCTGTGATGTCATTTTGGCAGCCAGGCGTCCCTCCACTAAGACGGTGTACGCCTGCAGGTGGAACAAGTTTGTGGCATGGTGCACAGCGAAGTCTGTGGATCCCCTTTCTGCCCCTCTTTCTGAAGTCCTTCTGTTCCTACTATCCTTGGCCCAGCAGGGCTCTGCTCTGGGCACTGTCAAAGGGTATCTTTCGGCCATCTCCGCCTTTCTCCGGCTTCCAGATCAGCCTCCTCTCTTTAAGTCCCCGGTTGTTAACCGTTTCCTCAAAGGCATTACACACACGTTTCCTCCCGTGCCTTTCATAATGCCTCAATGGGACTTAAATCTTGTCTTGACCTATCGCATGTGCGCTCCCTTCGAGCCCCTTCATAACTGTCCTTTACGTCTTCTTACTCTAACGACGGCTTTCCTGGTAGCTATCACCTCTGCCAGAAGAGTGAGTGAGCTCCAGGCTCTTTCTCCTAAACCTCCTTTCTTTTCTGTTCATCAGGACAAGGTGGTTTTAAGGACCCGTCCTTCTTTCTTGCCAAAGGTTGTCACGCCCTTCCATATCGGGCAGACCATCACATTGCCCACTTTCTTTCCGCCTCCTTCAAAAGAGGAAGAGAGGCTCCATCGTCTGGACCCAAAACGTGCGCTCTGGTTCTATCTAAAGCGCACACCACAGTTCCGGGTGGATGACTAGCTCTTTGTTGGCTACGTGGGCGCCAAAAAAGGTCGGGCCGTGCACAAACGCACCATCTCTCGGTGGGTCGTTTTGTGCAAAAAAGCATGTTACTCCTTGGCTAAGAAGGAGCCTCCTGTGGGGTTGCGTGCCCATTCTACCAGGGCGACAGCAGCAACTACTGCCTTGGGACGCGGCGTTCCCTTGCAGGATATTTGTCAGGCAGCCACGTGGGCCTCGCTGCACACATTTACCAAGCATTACTTCCTTGACAGTCAAGTCCGGAGAGACTGCTTCTTTTGCCGTTCTGTTCTCCGTGACTTTCTGGTGTCATCTATTCGCAGACCCACTGTAGGAAAGTGGCTCTATATATACTGAACCAAAGTAAGGTTCAGTGTGCACAGAGTCCACAGTCCCCAGAGGTTTGGCAGAGGCTAAAGTTAGATATAACCTTACTCTCTAAAGTGGTAGCTTGGTCGAGCAGTAAGGCAGTATCAGAGGACAGTGTAAAGCATTTGGTGTACACACTCAGTCAGCAAATGGTCTCACACACTCAAGAACTGAACTCTAGGCCAATGGTTTGTATATAAAAATATATCCTTGTTTTATTTTAGAACCAACAATAGGTATCGAAATATACTTTCTCAGAATGAGATGCTTTACATAAATACTTTCAATAAGCAATAGACTTTTGAATGCAATGGTTAGTTGTTGCAATAGGCAACACAATTTCAACACAATTTCAAACACAATATAACATGGAGCTCAATGGGAATTTCCAGTTAAATGCAAAAGATTACTTTTGGATTACTTTTCTTACCACAGGACTGGATCTCAGATTCAGTCCTGGGACATCTCCTGTAAACAGTTGAGTAAAAACGTTTTGGTTACAGTTGTGATTTTTAAGGAATATTATTGTATTTTAAAAGTTGGCACTTAGAAACTTTTTCACATAGAATCACCAATGTTATCCTATGGGAGGAAATTCACTTAGCAGGTAAGTAGTGTTATCGTTACTTTTTCTTACTCAGTGTTGGATCCTGGATCCAGCACTGGTGCATCTCCTGTAAACAATTGAAAGAATGCGTTTGTCACACAGGCGATTTTTAACGAATATTTGTAAGTTTGCAAAATCGACACTTAGAAACTTTTTCAGCAAAAACCAGGCAATGTTATCCTTTGGAAGGAAATTCATGTTACCAGTAAGTACAGTTATGATTACTTTTCAGGGTCAGTGCTGGGCACCAAGATCCAGCACTGGGATCTCTCCTGATAACAGGTGAGTGAATTCGTTTTCGTAATTCGGCTGATTTTAGATTAATATTTTAAAGTTTCAAAACTCCACACTTAGAAGAATTTCCAAGTGAAACCAGTCAGTTACCCTATGGAAGAAAAGTGAGTTATCGGCTTTTGGGTAAGTATTCGACTGGCAGAGTTTAGGTTCTGGTCATAGACTCAGGGGTCCCACAGGGTCAGGTAAGTACAGTTGTGACACCCTCAGCGGCACAGGGGCGGCCGGGTGCAGAGTGAGTAGGCCCAATGTTATCCTATGGAAGGCAGGGGACCTTGGGTTGGTGGCTGCTGGCAGGCAGGCCACTCGGCTGTGGGAGCAAAGCTCCTGGTCACTTACTCAGGGCAAGTGGGGAAGTCGAGCAGCGTAGTGGGTGCACCCTCAGCGGCACTGGGACGGCCGGGTGCAGTGGGCTTTGGGCAGTCGGGCGCCCAATGGTTTTCAATGGGAAGGCTGCGTGACGAACAAAGGCTGCAAGCTCGGGACTGTGATTCTTCAGGTGCGACCACCACTTCGAGAGGTAAGTTGGGAAGCTGTAGGAAGGGTAGGCACCCAGGAGTTGGGCACAGGAGGCCGGGGGGCGTCGGGTGCAGGGGTGTCTTTAGGCGTCTGAAATCTTACCCTCGGCTGGTCGTGGTTGGAGGGGGCCCAGGTTCTGAGGCTGCAGGCGTCTTCAGGATCAGTGAGTAGGGCCCTTGGGTGCTGGATTCTGGGTCACAGTCGCCGGAGGGATGTCCTCGTGGTCTTTGTACACTCAGGCACAGGCCGGGCTCGGCGGGTGCAGAGTGTGCTGGATTCGCGGTTCCTGGCTGGCACCAGGGGTAGGTTACTTGCTTTTGAGCAGTACCACTGCTCGTGGGAGTCCCAGGTAGTTAGTCACAAGGCAGTCGGGTCCTCCTGGGTTTTTGAGGTTGCTGACCACTGGAGACGCCGGGGTTTAGCAGGAGCAGGTTCGAGGGTCGACAGGCCGGTGGGGCTGGGGCCAAATCAGTTGGTGTCTTCCTCTTGTTAGCAGCTGCACGGCAGGTCTTCTTGTTTATTGATCTTCTTTCTTGTTTCGGAATCTGGATCTAAGGAAGGAAGGTTCAGGGTGCCCTAAATACCAGATTTAGGGGCGTTAGAGGTAGAGTAAAGGGCAGGGACCAATGGGTCCCTGCCCTGGGTGTGGGTACACCCCTATCCTGCCACTCTCCAGTGGGAGGGGGCAGGAGCCTAGTCCTGATTGGGTAGGGCTCCCCATCTTCAAGATGGCGAGAGCCCGGAGATGTGCTTCACCTCGCCTCCCCCACCTGAGGGGTGGGGTTGGCAGAGGCTGGCACACCCCTTTCCTCCCTTGGTTTTCCGCCAGTCTTCCCGCCAGAGTGGGGGCTGGAACCAGTAGGGACCAGTTGCTGAGTACAGCAAGTGGTCTGGGGAAGCTCACAGAGGCGGAATGCCTTTGAAGCTGCCCCTGCCCATCCTGGGGGAGGAGGCCTAGCACCTCGCCCAGGACGTGCATTGTTGCAGGCCCGGGAGAGCGGATGGCTCTCTACCCAGGGGTCCAGCACCATGTCTGCTGGGTGGCAGCCTAGGCAGCCCCTCGGACAAGACGTGGATTGTAGGTTAGGTTCAGGGGGCAACTCTAAGTTGCCCTCTGTCGTGCATTTTACATTCAATCTCACACTGGCATCAGTGTGGGTTTAATGTGCTGAGAAGTTTGGTACCAAACTTCTCAGCCTTCAGTGTAGCCATTATGGTGCTGTGGAGTTCGTAATGACGACCTCCCAGCCCCATATACTCAATGGCATCACTGCACTGACAGTGCCCAGGAATGGCCCTGGTACTGTAGGGGCACAGGGCTCATGCACCTGTGCCCACACCACTGGCATAGTGCACCCAGCTAGAGGGGTGACTGAGGTATGCCAGGGCAGTGTTTGTGGGCATGGCACACAGGGATGTGTGCCATGTCGACTCTGTTTAGTTCTGCACCAAGACACTCAGCCTGCAAAGGCAGGGGGTTTGTGTCAGGGTACAGGGCCTCTAAGGGTGGCACAATAAGTGCTGCAGCCCTTGGGGGGCCTTCTCTGATCACAATGCCCTGGGTACCTAGGGTACCATTTCCCAGGGGCTGACATGTGGCCAGAGGTGCCAATTGGGTCTAGGCTGTAATGCAGTTTTAGGGAAGGAACACAGGCCCTGGGCACCTGATTGGCAGGAGCCCAGGGCACACTCAGTCAAAGTACATCAGCAATTCAGCAAAAAAGTCTCTTACAGATATATCGTTACACAAGTAGTAACATGTGCATCTGAAAGAGACCCGTTAGTGACAGATTCCTTACCTTAGAATATCCCCAGGCGTCAGGCTGGATCCGGAAAGTTTTTGCGTAGCAGTACCCTTGCGCGTCGGTAGGCGGCGTCGTGCTGCTCCGCGTCGGCGTCGTGCCGGGATGACGTCGTGGGCAGTACTTAGACGCCGCCCCTGCGCGCTGACGTCAGTTCTTCTTTTCCGCGCCAGCAAGCGCAGATCCGGGAAGAGCAGTGCCCTAGTCATTTTTTGACTAACTTTTTTGGTGAATTTTTTCACTGTTTCTTCAAATCGACTCCAAGGTGTCGTAGGGATGCCCGGCTTTAAACGTTGCGGCGCCTGTGCTCGGATGATGTCCATCACAGACCTGCATCTGGATGTCTCTTCTGCCTCGGCCGAGGCCACGACACGAAGTCGTGTTCCGACTGCCGGGCCCTCAACCCGAAAGCTTTGCGAGAGCGGTCTCGAAAGCTCCTCGAGGCCCGGCAGTCGGCTCCGCGCCACACCAAGCCCCGGTCGCGTGAGAGGTCGAGGGGTCGGTCGCGGAGTCCTCACCGGTCGTCGGGATCCAAGTCTTCGTCTGGTAAGTCTAAGCACAAGAAGTCCAAAAAGCATCATCGCTCTAGGACTTCGCCTCGCCGGTCTCGCGACTCGGCTGAGGCCCCTCCCGGCCCCGGACATGCCTGTGGAGTCGCCCCCGCAATACCCGTCCTTCCCGGGTTCGGGGGCGGATCCGGCCCAAGTACAGGAATTCCTGTCGGCCATGGCCCACCTCTTCGGGCCTCAAGGTCCCTCCGGTGCGCCTTCGGGCCCCACGGGCCCTGATGGGGTTGCCCCGGCGTCGCCGTGCCTCCAGCCTCCGGTCCCGGCTTCGCGCCCCGGCCTCGATCCCGGCTCCGGTGGTACCGCAACCCCATCGACGCCGGTCGACCTGACCACGCCTCCGCCGGCGCCGATGTCTCCGGTGCCGTCTCGATGCCGCCTGGGGCTCCGGGCGGCGGCGTCCCCATGTACTCTCCGGCTCCGGACATGGAGCCGGACCGACGTCGCTCGACGCCGATTCAATTTGGGAAGAAGGGTTTTTCTTCCTCCAGTGCTGGCTTGCGGTCCATCAACACCGCTTGTCTTTTGGGCCGATATACCCACTCCTTGTGGGATTCGGTGGCGACTGTTTTGCCCCAGTGTTCTGAGGAGGTCCAGACACTGCTTTCCCGCGCCATTGCGGAAGGAAGGGATGCGGACAAATACACCATACGATGTGGCCTTGATACCGCCGACTCGCTGGGCAGGTCTATTGCAACGACGGTGGCGCTGCGTCGCCACGCCTGGCTTAGAACCACTGGTTTTTCAGGGGATGTCCAGAATACTCTCATGGACATGCCCTTTGATGGAGTCGGTCTTTTTGGTTCCAAAGCAGACCATGCGTTGGAGCGCTTTAAGGACTCACGGGCTACTGCCAAGTCCCTGGGCCTTTCTGCTACACGCCCTCCGCTACCTTCTGCTTTTCGCCCCTATCGTGGCCATGGAAGGGGCGCCCAGTCACGTCAGCAGCCCAGCCACCGGCCCGCGCAGCAGGCGTCTTCGCGTGGCCGAGGACGTGGATACCGCCGTGGCGGATCGGGCAACCAGCGTGCGGGTCAGGCCACCATCTCCAACCCGTCCGCGGCCTCCAAACCCTCCTAGTCCCTCCTTTCAGGTGCACAGCACGCCAGTAGGGGCAGGGTCCGCCATCACCTTCACCACTGGCGTCCCATCACCTCGGACAGGTGGGTCTTGGACATTGTCCGAAGGGGCTACTCCCTCCCCTTCGAGACCACCCCCAGCCATGCCACCTCAATTCCACCGCATGTCCGGGGATCACTTGGTACTTCTGCAGAAGGAAGTCACAGCCCTCTTGGCCAAGAGGGCCATCGAGCATGTTCCGACCCCAGAAGTAGGACGTGGTTGCTACTCCCACTACTTCCTGGTGCCCAAAAGGACAAGGAGGACATGCGTCCTATCTTGGACCTCCGGAACGTCAATCGCTTCCTCCGGAAGGAGAAGTTCAAGATGCTCACCCTAGCTCAGGTCTTGACTGCCCTCGACCCCGGAGACTGGTTGGTAGCGTTGGACTTGCAGGACTCCTATTTCCACATCCCCGTCCTGCCGGCCCACCGGCGTTACCTTCGGTTCACGGTAGGCCTCGAGCATTTTCAGTTCACCCTGCTCCCCTTTGGCCTTACCAGTGCCCCTCGGGTGTTCACGAAAGTGATGGCGGTGGTCGCAGCTCATCTGCGCCGGGCAGGGGTTTCAGTCTTCCCCTACCTCGACGACTGGCTGCTGAAGGTGGGCTCGTCCCAGGCAGTCGTCTCCCACCTCCAGACTACGGCCGAACTCCTGCACTCGCTGGGGTTCTCCATCAATGTGCCGAAGTCTCATCTGATTCCTTCTCCACAGCTCCTTTTCATCGGAGCAGTTCTGGACACGACGCAGTTTCGGGCCTATCCTCCCGAACGGCTAGTCCGGGATATTCAGGCTATGATTCCGATCTTTCAGCCTTTATCCTGGGTTTCGGTACGGACGACCCTGAGGCTGCTGGGCCTCATGGCCTCCTGCATCCTGCTGGTCAGTCATGTCAGATGGCATATGCAGGCTCTGCAGTGGGACCTAAAGTTCCAGTGGGCGCAGCACCAGGGCAACCTGTCCGATCACGTCCAGATCTCGGAGGGGACTGCAACACAGTTGCAGTGGTGGCTCTCGAACCGGCAATGGGTCATGGGCAGATCCCTCTCCCTTCCCCAGCCAGAGCACACAGTTGTGACGGACGTGTCCCTTCTGGGATGGGGCGGTCACATGGGAGAGGCGGAGATCAGAGGCCTCTGGTCTCCGGCGTAGTCCCGGCTCCATATCAACCTTCTGGAGCTCCGGGCGATCCGACTTGCACTCAAGGCATTCCTTCCCTCTGTCAAAGGGAAGGTAGTGCAGGTGTTCACAGACAACACCACCGCCATGTGGTACTGCAACAAACAAGGCGGGGTGGGGTCGTGGACCCTTTGTCAGGAGGCTCTGCGCCTCTGGACATGGCTGGAACATCAGGGCATGTTCCTGATGGTTCAACACCTGGCAGGTTCCCTGAACGCCAGGGCGGACGAACTCAGCCGCAGGTGCATGATGGATCACGAATGGCGTCTTCACTCGGAAGTGGCGCAAGGACTCTTTCTACAGTGGGGAGAGCCTTGGTTAGATCTATTCGCCACCGAAGAGAACGCGTAATGTCATCTTTTCTGCGCGTTGGAATTTCCAAGGCGGCACTCGCTCGGCGACGCTTTTCGTCACGAGTGGAGTTGCGGTCTATTGTACGCCTTTCCGCCTATACCACTTCTACCCAGAGTGTTGAAGAAGATTCGGCACGACCGGGCCCAAGTCATTCTTGTGGCTCCGGACTGGGCTCGAAGAGTTTGGTATCCCGAGCTACTCAGTATGAGCGTAGATCCCCCGATCCGTCTGCCTCTTCGGGAGGATCTTCTGTCGCAGCAGCAGGGGACGGTCCTCCACCCGAACCTGTCCAGTCTACACCTGCTTGCGTGGAGATTGAGCGGCGGCAGTTGATTCCTTTCGACTTGCCTCCCGAAGTTTGTGATGTGATTCTGGCAGCCAGGCGTCCCTCCACTAAGGTGGTATACGCCTGCAGGTGGAACAAATTTGTGGCATGGTGCACAGCAAAGGCTGTGAATCCCCTTTCTGCCCCTCTTTCTGAGGTCCTTCTGTTCCTTCTCTCTCTGGCCCAACAGGGTTCTGCCCTGGGTACCATCAAGGGTTATCTTTGTGCTATCTCGGCCTTCCTCAGGCTCCCTGATCAGCCCTCCCTTTTCAAGTCCCCTGTTGTTAACAGGTTCTCTAAAAGGCATTACACACCTCTTCCCTCCTGTTCCGTTTGTAATGCCTCAGTGGGACTTGAACTTGGTTCTTACCTTTTTAATGTGCGCTCCCTTTGAGCCTCTACATAACTGTCCTCTTCGTCTTCTCACTCTGAAGACAGCCTTTCTGGTGGCCATCACCTCCGCTCGGCGGGTGAGTGAGCTCCAGGCTCTATCTTGCAAACCTCCCTTTCTGTCTGTCCATCCAGACAAGGTTGTTCTTCGGACGCGTCCGTCCTTCTTGCCAAAGGTGGTTACTGCCTTCCACATTGGGCAGACCATCACTTTGCCCACCTTCTTTCCGCCTCTGCATCCTTCCAGAGAGGAAGAGAGGCTCCACCGTCTGGACCCAAAACGTGCGCTCTCCTTCTATATCGACCGCACAAAACACTTCCGGGTGGATGACCAGCTCTTTGTTGGCTACGTGGGCGCCAAAAAGGTCGGGCGGTGCACAAACGAACCATCTCCCGCTGGGTTACCTTGTGCATCAAGACCTGCTATTCTTTGGCTAAGAAGGAGCCTCCTGTCGGGCTGCGTGCCCATTCCACCAGGGCAACGGCTGCTACCACGGTCTTGGGCCGCGGTGTTCCGCTGCCGGTTATCTGTCAGGCGGCTACGTGGGCCTCGCTGCACACGTTTACAAAGCATTACTGCCTTGACAGTCAGGTCCGGAGGGACGGCTTCTTTGGCCGTTCTGTCCTCCAGGACTTCCTTGTCTGATCTTGTTCGCAGACCCACCACCGGGGTTGGTATTGCTGGGGTATCTATTCTAAGGTAAGGAATCTGTCACTAACTTGTCTCTTTCAGATGCACAAGTTACTAACTTGTGTAACGATATATCTGTAAGAGACAGTAGTTAGTGACAGATTCCTTACCGCCCACCCATCCTCCCTGTTCTGCGAACTGATTTCTAGGGTTAAGGACATCCCTTTCAGGGCCCTAGTATTTTTCAGACACCTATGTCAGCTTCTTGCATGGCTCTGCGTTCCTGGCGCGGAAAGTCGTGTACAGAACTGACGTCAGCACGCAGGGACGGCGTCTAAGTACTGCCCGCGACGTCATCCCGGCGATCACGACGCCGACGACGGACGCGGAGCCGCACGACGCCGCCTACCGACGCGCAAGGGTACTGCTACGCAAAAACTTTCCGGATCCAGCCTGACGCCTGGGGATATTCTAAGGTAAGGAATCTGTCACTAACTACTGTCTCTTACAGATCTATCGTTACACAAGTTAGTAACTTGTGCTTTAAAGTGTTTCCCCACAAATCTTTTAATGATTTTGAGGCTAACCCGCCCCCTCTTCCACCCGACGTTGCAACCTTATTTCCTTTTCCTTTTTTTCTTTGTTCCTTTCTTAACTCTTGGCCCTGGGCTCTCCATACTTTCTCCAGAGTCCCTCTGGTCCACTGAGAGATCTCTTGACATCTGCTTTTGTTCCAGGGTACTTTTGTTCTTCCTGGGGGCCATGACTAGTACCTTTGCGCAATAAGGCAACCTCTCAGAATCCAATTTCAGTTTCCCCCCCCCCCCCCCCCCATATATCAGACCCCCCGTATCAAGTCCAGATCTTATGGTTAAAAGACAAGGCCAGTCGATCCACTAAGCCTCCACACTTAGCTCTGTTGTGCTCCCAGCCGAATGCCCGTGCCCTCCTGTACTGACAGTTATCCTCCACCAATACTGATTGTGCAGTCTGTCCTTCCTCACAGTGACTGCCTTTGCAGTATTTTCCTTTACGCGATGCCCTTGACCTTTTTAATTCAGGATATTTCCCCCATACACCAATGCAGCTCAAATTCAGGTCCTGGATAAACTCCGCGGTCTTCGGCGTTTCCGCGTCTGAATCTCCACCAGCTTCGATAGCGGCTGCGTCAGCGTCTGGGCGTAAGGGCGTGTCAACGGGACAGCGGGAAAACAGCGATACGCACAACAGAGTGAAAGGTCCTGTCTGTCCACTGGACTCTGCACACTATACCTCACTTTGGTATAGTATATACAGAGACAGCCTTCCTACAGTGTGAATTTGGACAGGTTGCATAGTTCTGAGTCATCATGGTCAGGAATGGTCTTACTCTGGAAGAACACCCGAAGACGAATTTTGCTAAAGAATTAGCAAAGTTCACCTGTTAGTTGGAATATGTCTTCCCGTGGGGTGGGTACGTACCCTACACCTCTATGTAGTACCTCATCTTAATCTTCAGTCAGAATCCAGTTTAAAAGATTGATCACTAGTTTTTTTGGGCCGTCTGGCTCCTCGTTTGCATCTGGGTTCTTCCTTTCTGCTGTAGGAACAGTACCTCTATACATTAGCACCATCTTGTAATGTAAGGCTCATGCATGGAAGCACCTCTGCATAGTCGCCATCTTCAGATTTGATATAAAAAAAGTGAGTCTTGAAGCACAGCCGGATGCGCGGAAGTTGATACTGAATAAAATCAGTTTAGTTGAGGGATAACCATTCAAAACCGAAAAAGCTGACCATTAAGATTCAAGGGACCTGGTTAGCCAAGGAATAGTGATCACATCCATGGGCACTCCACTTAGCCTTCAATGCTTTCCTTCCCTGGCGACAGGCATGATGCTGATAGGATCATGATAGTGATGGGTGTGTCTACCTCTGCCTACTCCACCCCTAAGATTGGGGAGGCGAGGTGAAGCATATCTTTCAGTCCCTGCCATCTTGAAGATGGGGAGACCCCTCCAATCAGGGCTAGGTTTATTGCCCCCTCCCATAGGATGGTGACATAATATCATGATCCATCATTGTGTAGTCACCCCAGGTAAGGTGCCCATGGACCTTTTCTGCTAGTCTACTAAAAAACACCCCTAAATCTAGTATTTAGGTGTCTCCCACAGACCTTGAAACTAGATCTGCGACTACCTACGAAGAAAGAAGACGACCCTGCAGAGAAGACTGAAGAAGACGACTGCCTTTGCCCCTGCCGGCCTGTCACCAGCTTCAAACCGGTGACCGGTCTTGATGCCAGCAACCTCTGAAACCCCTGGGAGGACTGCTGCCTTCAACAAAGACTCCAATCTCCCATGGTCAGCGGGCCTGTCCAGAGGAAGCCAACAACAGTCTCCGGATCCAGGCAGATCTGCAAGCCGTGCCCACTCTGCACCCCACGGCCCGAGTCCAAGTGGCCCAACTGCCCAGTGAAGTCTCCCCAGTGACCAGACCTCCGAATCTAGCGTTGGCTGACCTGTGCTGTCACTGGTGTTCTTCCTGGACCCTCCAGGTCGATGCCTGCCGCCCGTTTCCAAAAAGAAAACTCCATAGGACTGCATTGGGCACCAAATACTGTTTGCACCCTTCACCGAGCCGCCCCTGGCCCGCTGATAGTCTATGTTTGGTGCTGCTTTGTGTCCCCCCCCCGTGCTGGTCCTAACACCCAAAGCTTGGCTCCTGCAATCGTTCCACTTGCGTGCAAGCATTGTGGCTCCAAGGACCCCCAGTCTCCATTGAAATGCATTGGTTCTAACTCAGATTGTGACTTGCACCCGGCCACCACTGTGCCACTGATGGTGCAGTGTTGGTACTTACCTGACCCTTGCCTACTGCTGACTTTTGGCCCTGAAGACTGGAACTGTAAGTTGCGTACTTACCCGTTTAACCGCATTGTTTTCTTTCATAGGATACCATTGAACTGTTCTGCAATTATTCTACGTGTCGATTTTTTTTCAAAGTGTTTTTTAATTAATAACGTACTTACCTTATAGCGAAGATCTTTGTCATAAAATACAAAGTATAATTTTCTAAAATTGGTCTGGATCTCCTTGAGTCATGTGTCCATTATTGATCACTATTGTGCAATAAATGTCTTACACTCCTCTGTTAGGCCTAAGGCTGCTCGCCCACACTACCACTAATAGAGCACTTTGAGTTTTACATTGAGCCCTGTACACTTTTGGGGAGCCCCTGGACTCTGTGCACGGTATTATAACCTAGTGGCAATATCATATACAGAGCCAGCTTCCTACAATCCTGGTTTGGCCAATCTGAAGCCAAGCTAATAGCATAAGAGCTCTTGCTTCTCAGCTAACCGGTGGCCCTTGAGATTAAATTCCAGTCTAATTTGATGCTGAGTGGTTGACATTGGCAGGGGGAACAGTCTATTGTGAAGATTACATAACGGGATGTTCAGCCAGTTGCCTAACTTTAGCAGAAAGTTTGTGATGCTTGGATAGGTACTACTACTCCAGGACCTTCGTGGACTGTCGTGCTGTGCACCTGAAGGTGCTGAGGGATCGTTCCTTCAGGCTCCTGGCTGCCAGTCGTCAGACAGCCGTGTGGAGTTCAAGGTCACTGGGAAGGTCCCGGGACTGCTCGTGGAGCCACACCGAGTGGTAGTAGTCTTGTTCAAAATCCTCTTGCAAGTACCACCGCAAAAAGTCCAAGAAGTCTTCCACTTTGCTGCGCCAGTCTAACTCTTCAGACGAGGCGCATGAGGGTCAGCACTCCAGGCCCTGCACTTTGTAGGAGCCTGTGACAGGGTCTACTCTGCGCTTCCCTGACTTTTCCAGAGCCGGAGCGACCCCCGCCCAACAAAGAATTCAATGAGGCAAGACACCTCAATTTGAGCGGCCGAACCCCTCTGGAGCGCCTGCAGGCCCCACGGGTTCGAGAAGGACCCCCACAAGATCTCAGCCGGTGGGTATGCCCTCTGCGCCAGTCGGGCCCTTTTGATCCAGTGTCAGATCTAGAGCAGTGCCCCCATCGAGACTGCAAACTATCTCAGACTGCTCTATTGCAGACACTCCCGGTGCCACCGATGCCCCCACAGTGGAGCCATCCCTATTGTCATTCCTTACTCCGACACTGAGCCAAACAGGTGTCTTCCGGCACTGGTTCTGGCTCCGGCCAAAATCATGCACTCTGGGTTGGAGCCAGTGCCTGTTACATTTGACAGACTTGGAGAGGGAGTTGAATGAAAGGGGTCTGAGGACCCTTATGGATACCAGCATCCCCTAGACCAGGAGTATTCAAACTGTGGGGCGCTATCCCCACGGGTGCCGTGGAATGAAAGAAAGGGGGTCGCGCATTCCCGGTCACACTTTTGCCCAGGCCCATCGGACTACAAGGGCTTCACCCCCCCACTTCCCCCGTCGTCTCAGCCCGAGCTGCTGGGGGCTCGACTGGGCAGTGTCTGGAGTCTTACCCCCGGCACGCCGCGTTTTTCACAGGTCTTTAAAGACCATTTGCATATTTACATACCTTTTGTAAACTGGTTACCGAGGCTTAGTTTTTTTTCTAGTTCCAGTACACCCTGGGCCCCCACTCTGCCTATTCCTTACATTTGTATTTTACATTTACTGCGGTAGTGTGAGAATGCATTTCATGAAAAGGAATATAAAGTAGGGTTGCCAAAAGAAAAATGCCTGCCGTGTGTTAAAAGAGCCTGCAAAGACCTCCTCTTGACACTAAATAGAGTTATAAATAAAAAAATATGTATTCATTAGTTATTTGACTTTTCTGTCTTTGTTCCCTTAAATTATCAGTCATGGATAATTGAGGCAGCCCTAGAACACAATTAAAAGTGCTTTCTATTTATATTTGCTGTTCTAATTATGCACAGATAAGTGCTGAAAATACGGCTTTAGGTGACTTCTTATTTTTGTACTGTCTGGGACATCAAAATAAGCTGGCAACCCTAACCATAGTACTGGAATTTTTGTTGCAGGATCAGCATATTATTTATTTCCTCCACCCTCTATCCCTGATTAATGCCATAATAGCAATGGTTTAACTTGTATCTTAAACCCTACGCCGCCGTCAATAACATACTGAGTTACTTCAAGTGTCTGGGAATGCACCCTGCATTCAGACAACTCACTCCTCATTCTCGACCTTCACTTTCACTCTCACCCTGCACTCACAGCGATCACAATGCACTCACACTGATCACCATGCACTCACACCATTCACACGCTCACCCTGCACTCAGTGATCACTCTGCACTCACAATGCACTTGCTCTGTTCACCCTGTACCTCACCCTGCAGTCACACAAGCACACTACTCAACCTGCACTCATGTGATACTTCTCACCTGTCCCCCTCACTGCTCAATCTGCAACTCACTCAAACAAGCCCATCACTAACCATGCGTTAATTCGTCCCACTTTGCACTTACATCCGCACCCAAATTCATATGGTCACCTCACTCACCCTGCAGTCACTACTCTTACCCTAATCTCGCACTGTTGCATCGCTCCCCGTGCACTCACATGGGCACTCTTGTCACCCACACAGTGCAGAGGGTTAATGTGCCTGCTACAAAGAATATGTACCATGCAGATCACAGAACTGAGTGTGAGTAAACGATGAGTAGCGCTATTAAAAAAATGAAATGTTTGTCAGAAAGGAGAGATGAGGTGCATTGTTGGTGAGTGGTAGTGAGGGAATTCATGGAGAAGGTGGAAAGGGGGAGGGGGCACCAAAAAAGACTGTTGCACTGTGTGCGACCAATGCCAGCCCTGGCTAGGAGTGTTAGTCCCCCCACCCCCCGAAGTTTGGGTCTAGTGACTCCCCTGCTTCTGCCTATTATTTACATTTGTAGTCCGCTACTGTTACCAAAAGGTGTCCTGGGGTTAATAGCCATCTGCTGCCTGAAGGCAAATGAGAAACACACAGCAGGGGAAGGAGAACCAGCCAAATGGGGTAACAAACAGAGCATAGAACCAGGTTTTTATATCTTCCTAAAGGATAATAGATTCTTGGTGGAGTGAAGCAAAGGAGGGTGCATGTTCCATAACTGTGCGGCCTGCACCAAAACAGCAAGACTGACCATTCGTGCCTTCCTGAATTAGGGAACAATAAGCAGAGTGGCACATGCCGAGAGGAGCATACGGATCCAACCCGTGTGCTTGGTGATGAGAGAATGAGAGAGGACAGCAAGGGAGTGAGAGAATTAGACTGAAGAGGTCTGGGATGAGGAGAAATGTGAAGTGCAGAAGGGAAGTGCGGACACGCAAGAAGTGAGTGTGAGCGAAAGGTGAGGGCACAGAGGAGGGCTACTGTTAACCTGTGAGAGAAGATAGCTGAGATGATCTGTGACCTAAAAAGTTAATTTGATGTGACATGGGTGAGGGACAGCAGCGATGGGGGAAGAGAGGGAGTACTGGGGTGGGTGCGGAGCAGTGATTAATTTGTAATAAAACATGTGCCAGGGCCCTCACCAGTAGCCCACTGCAACTTTAAACACCCACACACCCATTGCCTTGCTTGCACGGCCAATGACCATACCTATGTAACTACCAACCATAACACTTGTACAAGGGTGACTATTCAGACTATTTCAAGCCCCCAAAGCTTTAAGAATGGCATGGTGTCAGGAATTTATCGTATTTAATGTATATTGAATTAATAAACAGCTGTTCTGCTCATCTCTAAATTACACACAGAGCCACCATGTGGCAGACTGTCATAGTGCCAGTGTGCACAATTAGGTGCCAGTGCGGAGCACCGGAAACCACCTGCTAAAATTAAGCACTGGTGCTGAGGTAACAGGGGAGAGGGACGTTGGTTCAAGAAGGTGTGGACGAACAAAGGGGAGATGTGAAAGATGAATGGGGGGGCCTGGAAAAGTGTAAGATACAAATAGACAAAATTTGAATGGAGAGACTTGAGGTGAATGAAGTGCTGAGGGGCACCGGAGGAGACTGGGCCAGAGAGGCCGTGAGATGAATGCGAGAGACTGTTAGAGATGAGGGCAGTGAAAAGACAGAATGGCAAGAGGTGATTAAAGGTGAAGTCGGAGGTTGAATGGAGAGAGTTCAGAAATTGTAAAAAGGGGTGAAAGAAAATGGCCTGCAAAGTGAGAGAGGGATCCAGGATTGGGAGAGGAGAGAGGGATGGAAGGGAGGGGGTGAGAGGAAAGCGCATGGATAAACTGCTTAACTCTGCACAAGACCGCCAGGGTTTTAAGGGACCCCTGCGGCTCCCGGCCAGGTGAGCTTCTAGTGTGGCAGCACGTATTCCTGCGGAGTGGAAGGCCCATCACAAAGGTTGACTAGACATCTTTCTGATGTTAATTGCTGTATTTTGGTTATAAACTGGTACTGATGGGGTGAAATCTTTCCTCCGTGTTACTGTGTAAAAAATGTCAAGATAATGAAGCAATGCTATCCCAAAATACGCGTCTTCACATAACATTATGTTTAGGCTTTCCTGTTTTCAGTTTCTATTTTTGGTAAATTCTGGTGGTTTTGTCAGTGTTTTCCAGTGATTTCAATACCTAAAAAAAACAGTGCTTTTCAGTGGTTACTCATTTTCGCGCCATAAAAAACAACGGAAACGGTGTTTTACCGGTGTTTATGGAACGCTTTGCTTTTATTATTGCTGGCTTTCTTCATTGATGCATGGTATATAGACAGTGAACGTACAGTGTATGAGGGCCAAATACATTTTTACAAGTCTAATTTATTGTAGTACACCATACAATATTTCTTCAGTGAGTCTTTGGTCATTCGCGCTCTCTCTTTCCTTCCCATGTACACTTTTATTTGTGAAAAGGCCCTCTCAACATTGGCACTTGAGACTGGCAACGCCAAAACAGCCAGTACACAATTTGCCAACTCTGGCCACTGACGTACCTTTCCATGCCAGTACTGGTGCACCTCAAGGTTGACATTCTCTGGGCCAGGTTCTGCAACATATGCGTTGAACTGGGTGCATATGGCCTCAGAGGTATTAAAGCGGTCAAAAATGAAGTTGTACTTTTCAAAGTCTGGAGAAAATTCCCCTTTACGGAACGGATCTAACACCTGTGCAGAGTACCAAAGTGAGGCTTCATTGACTTCAAACGCCATGGTTGGTGAAGGGACATTTCTATGCATCATAGCTAGCCATTTCTCATGCATTGTAAAATAAAATTTCCTGAATTGGTCCTCAACACTTCTTTGCTTACCAAGTGGCAAGCATTCTAACAGGGAACATGTTGCAGTGCCAAAGTCACTAAAAGTGTCACCTAGCCTACTCTCGAGGAGATGTTTGACATCTACACCAATTATGCCGAACACTTGGTAGACATGGGTGTTTTCTGACTCAAGTTTTTTGATTATGTCCACTACAGCAGTCATGTTTTCCTGAAAAAATCTAAAAATGCAGTAGTGTACTTTTTTTGACATCACTATCAATATGCGCCCGAAGATCCTCACATTTCTTGCCTTTTGCACCATCACTAAGCAAAAATTGAGTAAGCGGTCGCCACATGGATAATATTGCATTCACAGCCTCTAGAACTGAGAACCACCGACTAAATGACGCAGTTGGGATGACTCTTTCTTTGCTGCCACACAAAACACAAAATGAGAAATATTTGCGTTTGAGTTCCCGCGCATAACGAAACAGTGCGCCTGAATGGACTACAAAATCAATAGCAGGCTGCCAACCAATTGGTGAAATTGAAGAACACATATTTGCGGCATAGCATAAGAATCCATTTTATGCTTTTAAAAAAAAAATTGGTTCTGGATGTATCTTGTAATGTGTTCTTAACTTTAATGTTTTTGGGTACTGCTAGAACGTATCACGTTTCTCTGGACAGTAGCTTCATGCTTACGCCAAAGATACCAGGATTTCAGTAGAGTTTTCTCGGTGAACTAAAATCCTGTCTCTGTCACTCAGTGGTGGCTAGTGATGTTTGAAAGTAATGGGGTGTAACATTCATCTTCGACTTTCAATGAATGCGCAAAGTGAGTGACACCAACTGACCGAAGGGATTTTGAAGATGAAGGATATTGTTTCCACATTCACTAGGCATACAAATGTATGCAGACGGGCTTTACATATCGTTAACTCATAAAATAATTCAGAAGTGGTGGGGACTTACTGTTTCTTTTCATTTTACATTATTGCTACAGCACTAGCAATATTTTTTCAGATTTGCACTTTTTGTTTGTCAGAAAATGATGATGGAGTTCAACAGAGTACCCAGATCATAGTGACTAGTGGCAGAGGCTATGTCATGAAATCGTTGTGTGTGCGCTACGATGAAGCAATCGTTTTATAAGCCTCGTGGGAGCAGTTCACACTGAAATACACAAAATGCTGCTTTAATTACAAAAAAAGCTGTGCCTTTCAATTCATACGCGCATGGGCTAGTGCCATCTATAACCAGAAAAATATCACCATTTCTTTTGAGATGGGCGAGGCGCAACTAGAGCCAAATTCCGAGGAGGTTGTGGGCTAATAAAAATTTCGGGGGGTTGGGGGGTGGTAATTCTCCCAGCAATCTGCAGAGTGAAGATGCAGGGTCAGAAGAGGTTGTAACGCAACTGGTGCTCATGTAAAGCGCTCTGATACCTCCGGCTCTAGTTGGAGCTATATAAAACACTCCCCCCCCCGCCCCCCCCTCCCAAATGTAATAATACATGCCAGATTTTCACGATAGCTATGTAGCAAAAAAATCACACACCAATTATAAATGGAACATACTGGGGTGCCAGAAAGCATCACTGCGGCACAGAGCAACCCATGTCAGCACTCCTGCTTACAAGAGGCGACAAGATCCGTGCGTCCTCCAGTCCCCGCCTACCCAGCACTTTTTCAAAGCGTAGAAATTCATTACATGTATTTCTTCGTGTTTGTTTTAATTTTAAGCAGCAGAGCAGCCTTGTTATTAAGCATTAGAGCGGTCCACACTTCCTGGCTCTGTAAGGCCATCTGTTTTACATCCAGTGTTTTTGTGCATTTTACGTTCAAAAGTCAAACAGGACAAACCGAGTGAATTGACCCATACATCCACGAAAGGCCGTAGACACAGATCGAGTGCACCAAGAAACTCTTACTCTAAAACAAGATACTTCACCTGAGGCAGAGGCGCACCTAGAGCCAAATTTCGGGAGGGGGGCGGGGGGGCTAAGAAAACATTTTGGGGTGGGGGGGATAATTCTTCAAGCAATCGGCAGAGTGGAGCTGCAGGGCCTCTAAGAAGGGGTGAGAAAATAACAAGGCCTCACTAACAAGCAAATGGTCTTTTAAAGACCTGCAAAGTACTCTGGTGTGGCTGCAGTAAGCCGGACGCCAGACCACAACAGCTCCTCTTCCCCCCCACATGAGCCGGGCAGGGGGCCTGGTTGTTGCTCTGGCCCTACGGGTGTCCAATGTCAGAAGAGGTTGTAACGCAACTGGTGCTCATGTAAAGCGCTCTGATACCTCCGGCTCTTGTTGGCGCTATATAAAACACTCCCCCCCTAAAAATGTAATAATACATGCCAGATTTTCATGTTCGCTATGTAGCTAAAAAAATCACACACCAATTATAAATGGAACATACTAGGGTGCCAGAAAGCATCACTGCGGCACAGAGCAACCCATGTCAGCACTCCTGCTTACAAGAGGCGACCAGATCCATGTGCGTCCTCCAGTCCCCGCCTACACAGCATACCCAGCACTTTTCCAAAGCGTAGAAATTCATTACATGTATTTCTTCGTGTTTGTTTTAATTTTAAGCAGCAGAGCAGCCTTGTTATTAAGCATTAGAGCGGTCCACTCGGGTGCGGCTGTGTGTGTGCCCGGGAAGCTGTCTCATCCCGGGCTGACACACACGAAGGGGGCTGAAGCCCTTTGAGTTGCGCGCCTGATCTGAGGCCCTTGGAATTGCCGTGCGAATACTTCATTCTACCCAAGCCTGGCACACTCTTTCTGAAATGCTGCATTTTTCGCCTTCTGGAAACGGAGTGAGTAGATCCAGCAGTTACACAGTACGGACTCCAGACCGAGACACCTATGGTGCAGAGGGACAGAGTAGGCAAATTACGTAACCTCCACCGTGCCTAATAATGACTTGGTGCTCGAATGCCCTTAGGCCAATTTCACGCTAAGACATAAATAGGCCAACCCTTCACACACACACACAGAACTTACCTGCTGGGCGTTGGAGCACTGGCAGTCGTCGTCTCGTCTTCGTGGCGGTCGGAAGTGTGGTGCGGTGTGTGGGGCCAGACAAAGTCCAGGCAGTATTTTCAATGGGACCTGGCCCCACCCACCAACCTTGGCAACCAATGTGTCTCCCCGAATGTAATGGGGGTGACTCACGTTTGGAGCTGCTTCCTTCTCGGGCCTAAATTGCAGCTTGGTTTGTACTTTGTACCGCTTTGGCTCCATCAAGTGGCCAAGTGGTGCAACAACGATGAAAATCAGTGACACTCGGGTTAAACCGGGTCAGCTGATTTTCATCCGGTAGGGTACTGTCGTGCAGAGTCGGTTTTAACCGATTTCCGGACAGCCTAATTATGTTCGAGGCATGTGAGCTGTAGATCACATGCTGTGCATAGCTCGCCATCTAGTGTTGGGTCCGGAGGTTTGCACTTTGATTTTCTTCGAAGAAGTCTTTCCAGTCACGAGGTAGATGACTCCTCCTTTCAATGATAGTGCGCATGGTTATTGATTCTATTGTTAGATTGTTTTTTTCCGCCATCTGGTTCGGACGTCTATCGCTGTGCTCCGGTTCGACACCATTCCTTCAGTTTCCCTCGGTGCGCAAGATACTCACCCTCGACGGTATTGTGTTCGATCGCGTTTCCCTTTATCGGGTATCGTATTTACTTGCAAAAACCAAACTTTTGATCGGAAAGCTCGTCGAAGGCCGTCTGGCCTGCCCGCGTCGGGCCGACCTGCAGTCGATGGAACGAACTCCCTTTAAATTCTGCCCACTGTCACGCGAAATATGAAATACCCGCGCACCGACTCACACGAAATGTGTAATCTGTGTTTGTCCCCCGAACACAGAACAGGACTGCGAGGCGTGCCAGGCTTTCCGCTCCAAGAAGACACTTCGCGACCGTCTGGCTCGACGTCGTGACATGCAGAGCCAGCACACAAGCTCCATTCCGGACATCTTCAGACACCAATCGGACGGCGAGGCCATGGGAACCGAGGAGGAGCAGGAGCCGATTGCCATCCCAGAGCTCAACTCTGACCAAGAGGACGACATTACACATGGACAACATACCGTGAGTACAGCTCCTCCCTCGTCCCAAGACCCAACTCCACAAAAAAAGGCCCCGGCCCAACCCGCGCCCTCTGGCTCCGGTCGGCACCGAGACCATGTTTCCGACGCCTCGCCTTCTGGCTTGGCACAGAAGCCTACCAAAAAGCCTTCCGGCTCCGAAAAGACTCCCTCCAAATCAAGTTCGGAGCCGAGAACTTCGGGGTCAAAACACAAGTCCGGCACCGACCCCCACCATTCGGCACCGCAACACACTTTGGATCCGAAAACATCAACATCCAAGTCTTCGGCACCAAAACCTTCGGCGCTGAAAGTCAGATGTGCCGAAATCACCAGAAAGACCGTTTCGACGCCTTGATCGACAAACCGGATCCGAAACAAAAAGTGCTGTAAATTCATCCTCAAACCGGACATATCACCACTAAAGTGACTTTAAAAAGGACTGATACAGAGGAAGCATGCCACATTCCTTTAAAGAAGAGAACGGTTGGAACTAACCCTTCCCCTCCTCCTCTTCCTCCTTCACCTCAGTTTGAGCCTATTTCACCTCAACATTCACCACCACAGGCACCTGACAACCAGGATGATGGGGATGGGGATGATAATCAACCAATGCAAGACCCATGGGATGATTACAATACCAATTTGCCCACGGGCAATGATCCTGATTTATATCCTAACAAGCCCTCTCCACCAGATGACCGTGTAGGCTACATTGAGTTACTGGGTAGAGCTGCCAACTACCATGGGGTGCAGCTGCATACGGAGTCCTTAGAAGAGGATTTCCTCTTTGAAACCCTTAGTACCACGCAGAGGTCATCACATACACTACCTATGCTCAAAGGGATGATCAGGCATGTAGATGACATTTTTAATGACCCGGTCAGAGCTCGTATTCTTATCCCTAGAGTAGACAAAAAAATACAAGCCAGCACCATCGGACCCAGTATATAAAAAGTCAGTTGCCACTAGATTCCCTAGTTGTACCCAATGCAAGGAAAAGGGCCAACTCCCAGACAACAGGAGATGCTCCACCCCCTGATAAGGAATCCAAACTTATTGATGCATCCGGGAAAAGGGTGGCCTCTCAGGCAGCCAATTTCTGGCGCGTCTCTAATACTCAGACATTGCTAGCACGATATGACCATGTGCACTGGGACGAGATGGAGCAATTAATACAATATTTGCCCCAGGAACACAAATCTAAGGCACAAGACCTGGTGCGTGAAGGGCAACTTATTTCCAATAACGCTATAAGATGTTCCCTAGATGCTGAAGACACTGCTGCTAGAGCGGTAAACACCAGTGTCATCTTGAGAAGACCTGCTTGGCTTCGCATATCAGGGTTCAAACCAGAGGTGCAAACCTCCATTTTAAACACTCCCTTTGATAAAGAGCATCTATTTGGCCCAATGGTAAATTCTACATTAGAGAAAATGAAGGACACTAAAGTGGCCAAATCCATGGGAGCCCTTCAGTCAGCACAAAGCTGTGGTTCCTTTCGGCACTCCTTTTACCGCGGAGGCTCTAAAAATACCTCCTCGGAGACCACATCCACCTATAAGGGCAATAACCAACCCTCTCCATCTAGGAGTTACTTCAGAGGGGGTTACAGAAGTAACGGCAAAGGCAGGGGTTCAAACACACGCACCTCCCCATTCAATTCAAAGCAGTGACTTGCCTCTGCTTCCCCCGACCACTACCTGTCGGGGGAAGACTGTCAGATTTCCTACCAATCTGGCAATCAATGATAGCAGACAATTGGGTACTACAAATTATACGTTCTGGTTACTGCCTGGAGTTCATCAACACTCCTCCAAACATTCTACCAAAGTCACACACACTTTCACCAGATCACCTACACCTCCTCAAACAAGAGTTTCAGTCTCCATTTCTAAAAGTAGCTATAGAACCCTTACCACAGCAACATCACGGGTCGGGCATATACTCTTTTTACTTCCTAATACCCAAAAAAGATGGTTCTCTCAGACCAATATTAGATCTCAGAGAACTAAATCTTTACATTCAGTCAGATCATTTCCACATGGTGACACTGCAACAAGTATAACCTCTTCTGCAGAAAGGTGACTTTTTGTCTACTCTAGATTTAAGACTCATATTTTCATATTCCAATCCACCCCACTCATCGCAAATTCCTCAGGTTTGTGGTTGCGGGTTAACACTTCCAGTTCAAAGTACTTCTGTTTGGAGTCACCAGTGTCCCCAGAGTCTTCACAAAGTGTCTGGCGGTAGTAGCTGCTCACCTGAGAAGACAGAGCATCCATGTCTTCCCATACTTGGACGACTGGCTCATCAAAGCCAGTACGTACCAACAATGTCTAGCACACTTTCAGAACAATTCAGTTACTACATCAACTTGGGTTCACAATCAATGTGATAAAATCACATCTTCAACCAGCCAATACTCAGGACTACCTAGGAGCCACGCTAGATACTCAAAAAGCTCTGGCTTTTCCCAGCACAGCCAGGATTCGCAATATTCAGGCTTTAGTTCTCCAGTTTCAAGCCAATCATTGGCTTCCAGCTCAGGTTTATATGCAACTGTTGGGAATGATGGCATCTTGCATCATAATCGTCCCCCATGCTAGGCTGCACATGCGTCCACTTCAAGAATGCTTAGCCAGTCAGTGGAACCAGCCAGTGTCATTAACCGATCTAGTGTTGGTAAGCGGCCGTACTCCTCGCTCTCTGCAGTGGTGGAACACACACAATTTGTCAAAAGGACGGCCTTTCATAGACCCGGTTCCACAGATAGTATTGACAGCGGACGCGTCCCTCACTGGTTGGGGAGCTCATCTCCAACAACACACAGTGCAAGGCCTGTGGAGCCAACAGCAGAAGTTGCTCCACATCAATCATTTAGAGTTGCTTACAATCTTTTTAGCTCTCAAGGCGTTTCAAACTCACCTGGAGGGCAAAGCTGTCTTGGTTCGTACAGACAACATGACAGCTATGTATATTACATACAAAAACAGGGGAGGGACACACTCTCTCCAACTGTTACTTAGCCCAAGACATCTGGAGGTGGGCCATTCACCACAAACTTCATCTCCCAGCGGAACACCTACCAGGAGTGAACAACCAGATTGTAGATCTCCTCAGCAGACAGACAGCAAATACACGAATGGGAACTCCACCCTCAGGTTCTCCTCCCATACTTTCAAAGTTTGGGAGTCCTTCACATAGACCTGTTCGCCACACACAAACGCAAAATGCCAAAGCTTCGCATCCAGGTACCCATTCCCCCAATCCAAGGGCAATGCACTATGGATGAACTGGTCTGGGATATTTGCCTACGCTTTTCCACCTCTCCCACTCATTCCATTAGTAGTTCAAAAGCTCAAACAAACATCTCTCACACTAATCCTAGTAGCTCCCACATGGGCACGTCAACCATGGTTCACAACCCTGTTGGAGCTATCTCTAGTCCCACATCAAAAGCTACATTTAACCTCCAGTCTCCTCACACAGAACCATGGAGAAATCAGACACCCAGATCCCAAGCAAATGAACCTGTCTTCGGAGCCCCTGCTGCAGTTCATTGAAGCCCTCAGTGACATCCTTTTGATCACCTGGTCCAGGCCCAACGCAGGGGCTCCTGTGGATAGGATGATCGCACGATGCCACCGCCCGGCTCCGGGCGAACCCTCTTTCCTCTCCCAACACCTTTTCCCTGAGAGCTTGGTGGTCCAAGCCTCCACTTCCAAAGGCGCATTCCCTAACGCACCACCGGATAGGGAATCCAAAAAGCTGGGCCACCTTGGGAAGATGTTTTCTTCCTCCAGCTTGGGACTGTGGTCGGTAAACATCGCATGTCTGTTGGGCCGTTACACCCACTCCGTGTGGGATACGGTGGCGCAGGTGCTGCCCCAGTGCCCAGAGGAGGCCCGGCCCGTACTCTCCCGTGCAGTTGCCGAGGGGAGAAACGCAGCTAACTTTACCATTCGCTGTGGACTGGACAACGCCGACTCGCTAGGCAGGACGATTTCAACGTCGGTAGCCCTTCAACGCTACGCCTGGCTGAGGTCGACCTGGTTTCTCCGGGGATGTCCAAGCTACCCTTATGGACATGCCCTTTGATGGTCGTCGCCTGTTCGTGACAAGGCAGACCACGCGCTAGAGCGCTTCAAGGACTCTGGCTATGGCCAAGTCCTTGGGCCTCTCCACCACCCGCCCTGCGCAGTCTGCTTTTCGCCCCTTTCGTGGCTACGGAAGGGGTGCCCCGCCACGTCCCGCCCAGAGCCACAGGCCAGCGCAAGCTGTTCAGCCCCTGCGCGGCCGGGGGAACCACTGCTGTGGTTCTGGGGGCCAGCGAGCGGGCCAGTCCACCACAGCCCCCTATGCAGCAGCCTCCAAACCCTCCTAGTCCGACCTTTCAAGGCCACCAATCGCCAGTGGGCGGCAGGATTCACCATCACCTTCCCCACTGGCGCACCATCACGTCGGACAGGTGGGTTTTGCAGATAGTCCGACGGGGCTACTCCCTCCCCTTCGAAACTACCCCTCCAACCATGCCACCTCAGCACCATCGCATGTCAGAGGATCATTTGGCCCTTCTCCAATAGGAGGTTTCGGCATTCTTGGCCATGGGAGCCATCGAGCGAGTTCCTGCCCCAGAAGTAGGTCGTGGTTGCTATTCCCACTACTTTCTGGTGCCCAAGAAGGACAAAGGCCTGCGTCCTATCTTGGATCTCAGGAACGTCAACCGCTTCTCCGGAAGAAGTTCAAATTGTTGACGCTAGCTCACGTCCTGTCTGCCCTCGACCCTGGAGACTGGATGGTAGCGTTGGACTTGCAGGACGCTTATTTTCACATCCCTGTCCTGCCGGCCCACCGGCGTTACTTGCGGTTCGCGGTAGGCCACAAGCACTTTCAGTTTACCTGTGGCCTTACCAGCGCCCCTCGGGTGTTCACGAAAGTGATGGCGGTGGTTGCGGCTCATCTGCGCAGATCAGCGGTTCCAGTCTTCCCCTATCTCGACGACTGGCTGTTGAAGGCGGGCTTGCCCCAGGTAGTCTTCTTCCCCCCTCCAGACTACGGCGGACCTCCTGCATTCGCTGAGGTTCACTATCAACGTGCCGAAGTCACACCTTACTCCCTCTCAGAAGCTCCTTTTCATCGGAGCGGTTCTGGACACGACACAGTTTCGGGCTTATCCTCCCGAGCAGCGAGTCCGGGATATTCGGGCTATGATTCTGATCTTTCAGCCTCTATCCTGGGTTTCGGTCAGAATGACCCTGAGGCTGCTGGGCCTCATGGCCTCCTGCATCCTGCTGGTAGATCATGCCAGGTGGCGTATGCGGGCTCTGCATTGGTACCTGAAGTTCCAGTGGGCACAACATCAGGGGAATCTGTCCGATTGCGTTCAGATCTCAGAGGGCACTGCACGTCAATTGCAGTGGTGGCTCACGAACCAGGATTGGGTCAACGGCAGATCCCTCTTCCTTCCCCAACCAGAGTTCACAGTGGTGACAGATGAATCACTGCTGGGATGGGGCGTCCACATGGGAGAGGCGGAGATCAGGGGCCTCTGGTCTCCGGCGGAGTCCGGGCTCCACATCAACCTTCTGGAGCTCCGGGCGATCCGTCTTGCACCAAGGGCATTCCTTCCCTCTGTTCTTGGGAAGAGTGGTGCAGGTGTTCACGGACAACACCACCGCCATGTGGTACTGCATCAAACAGGGTGGGGTCGTGGACCCTATGTCAAGAGGCTCTGTCTCTGGACATGGCTGGAAAATCAGGGCATATCCCTGGTGGTTCAACACCTGGCAGGTTCACTGAACGTCAGGGCGGACGAACTCAGCCGCAGGTGCATGATTGATCACGAATGGCATCTTCACTCTGAGGTGGCGCAAGGTCTCTTTCAGCAGTGGGGAGAGCCTTGGTTAGATCTATTCGCCACCGAAGAGAACGCGCAATGTCAGCAATTCTGCGCGATGGAATTTCCAAGGTGGCACTCGCTAGGTGCCGCTTTTCGTCTCGAGTGGAGTTGCGGTCTTCTATACGCCTTTCCGCCTATACCACTTCTGTCCAGAGATCTGAAGAAGATCAAGCACGACCAGGCCCAAGTCATCCTTGTGGCTCCGGATTGGGTACGAAGAGTCTGGTATCCCGAACTGTTACACATTGCTATCGATCCTCCGATCGGACTGCCTCTTCGGGAGGATCTTCTGTCGCAGCAGCAGGCAAAGGTCCTCCACCCGAACCTGTCCAGCCTCCACCTCCTTGCATGGAGATTGAGTGGCGACAGTTGACGGCCTTTGACCTTCCTCCCGAGGTCTGTGATATCTTTGCAGCCAGGCGTCCCTCCACTGAGACGGTATACGCCTGTAGATGGAACAAATTTGTGGCATGGTGTACAGCAAAGGCTGTGGATCCCCTTTCTGCCCTTCTTTCTGAAGTTCTTTTGTTCCTCTTGTCTTTGGCCCAGCAGGGCTCTGCTCTGGGCACTCTGAAGGGCTACCTCTCGGCCATTTCAGCCTTTCTTGGGCTTCCTGATCAGCCTTCTCTTTTCAAGTCCCCTGTTGTAAATCGCTTCCTTAAGGGCATTACTCATATTTTTCCTCCTGTCCCCTTTGTAATGCTTCAGAGGGACTTGAACTTGGTTCTTACTTACCTTATGTGCGCTCCCTTTGAGCCGCTTCATAACTGTCCTCTCAGACTTCTTACTTTAAAGACTGCCTTTCTGGTTGCCATCACCTCTGCTCACAGGGTGAGTGAGCTCCAGGCTCTTTCTTCAAAGCCTCCTTTTCTGGCTGTTCAGCCGGACAAGGTCGCCCTCAGAAGCAGACCTTCCTTTCTTCCCAAAGTGGTTACTTCTTTCCACATTGGTCAAACCATCACTTTGCCCACCTTGTTTCCGCATCCTTCTAAGGAGGAAGAGCGGCTCCACCGTCCGGATCCAACACGTGCGCTTTCCTTTTATTTGGATCGCACCAAGCAATTCCGGGTGGATGACCAGCTCTTTGTTGGCTACATGGGCGCCAAAAAAGGTCGGGCCGTGCACAAACGGACCATCTCTAGGTGGGTTGTTTTGTGCATTAAAGCTTGCTACTCTTTGGCAAAGAAAGAGCCTCCAGTGGGACTGCGCGCCCATTCCACCAGGGCAACGGCAGCTGCCACTGCTTTGGGACAGGTAGTCCCCCTCAATGACCTCTGTCAGGCAGCTACGTTGGCATCTCTGCACACGTTCACAAAACACTTCTGCCTGGACAGCCAAGTCCGGAGAGACTGCTTCTTTGGCCGTTCTGTTCTCCAGGACTTTCTGGTGTGAACTTAGTTCGCAGACCCACTTCCGGGGTTGGTATTGCTGGGGTATCTATTCTAAGGTAAGGAATCTTAGCCCCACCTATCCTCCCCGTTCTGCGAACTGACTTCTAGGGTCAGGGAATCCCTTTCAGGGCCCTAGTTTTGTACACCAGTGGTCAGTGTCTTGCATGGCTCTTCGCTTCTGGCGTGGAATGTCGTGTAAAAGAACTGACGTCAGCGCACGAGGGCGGCGTCTAAGTAGCTACAGCGACGTCATCCCGGCGCCCTCGACGCCAACGACGAACGCAGAGCTGACCGACTCCACCTTCTGACGCGCAGGGGTACTGCTGACGAAAAATTCTCCGGTTCCAGACTTACGCCTGGGGGTAATTCTTAAGTAAAGAATCTATAACTAATCTAGGTCTCTTACAGATATATCGTTACCAAAGGTAAGTAACTTGTTACTTCACCACAGGATGTATTGGATTGAGCCTGCGACAGTGCATGCAAAACACACGGTCACTTGCAATACTTCGCTCTTACTTGCAAGACCTGCGGCTTACAGTAAAGGACTGGGAGCCTGCCTATTGCATACCATTCATTGTCTTCAGTGTTACTCTTTGCTGCCTTGTGTGCAGGCTAGGCGTCATTTCTTTTTTTTTCCTCTGGCTCATGGACCAAGCACAGATTAATTCCTCTTGGTGTCTGCACAGTGCTCACTCTGTGGTTGAGGTATTTTTTTTTTCTCCAGTGTTGCTTCTCCGTTTTGCTGCTTTTCCCTTCCACCCATCACTTGTGTTGCTGCTCTCCATCCCTGCCGCCCTTGCTTGATCACACCCCACGCTGTCCTTGCTTTCCCATTCCCCATCTGTCCCATCAGAAGCAAGGCGATATATAGCGCTGAGTGTTGTCCACTAGAGATCACACTCCCAACCTGCCCGCCCATTCACCACCCCACCAGACTGAGAAAGTAACTAGCTCACCCATACACAAGACCCATAGGCTATTGGCTTTGCCCATGCATCTTGTTTTTAGCCCATGCAAGCCTTGAGAAATGTACTCCTCCACTCACTTTTTTGTAATTCTGAAGTGAGCTGCGAAGAAAGATTTTAATATGGTCAAAACAAATCCAAAATGGTAAATATTTGCTGAAACCCCATTTCCTCACTTTATCGTTTGTACGCTGTATAGATTTTATCAGTAAAACTTCATGTAAGTAAAAAGTTTGTAGACATTCCAGTGGAAATTGTCTGACAGTGCACTACCACATCATGCTTTAGTAATGTTTATTAAAAGTGAGTTTTTAAATGTGAACCGAGAAACATTCCTGCCCCCGTCCTGATGACAATGCTATCTGATAGACTTCTAGCTGCAAGTTCCTTACCTTTAAATTCCCCAGGCGTGAGGCTGGATCTGGAAACTTTTGCATGAGCAGTACCCCTTGCGCGCACCTTTGGGTGGCTCCATTCTGCTCCGCGTGACGACGGAGGCATCGTTGGCATCGGTTATGACGTCTCAGTCACCTATATAGACGCCAACCAGGCGCGCCGATGTCTGTTCTTTTCTTTCTGCGCCAGTTAAGCGCCGATCCGGACAAGAGCTATCCCTGTCTCTTTTTGACAGGCTTTGTCTACTTTTTTGTCATCCCAATTTTTTTCTAGAAAGAGTGTAAACCGCGTGGCGCCTGTAACCGTGCCATGTCGGTAACCAACCCTCATATCTTCGGTCTCTGGTGTCTCAAGTGTGCCTCAGTCGTGCTCGGGCTGTTGGGCCATGGCTTTGATGACCTTGCTGCAGCGAGCTTTGAAGCTCTTTGCAGCCCGGCAGTCGACACCGTCTAGCGAGACTCTGTGGAGATCCCTATCCCGATCGAAGAGGTCACGGGACCACTCCTAGAGCCCCAAGTCCTCTTCTTCCCCCTCGATTTCTTTGAGATACTCTGGGAAGAGGCACAAAAGTCTAAGTGCTTTTCATTTTAGCCTTGGTGTCGTCCATCAAAGAACGCGATAAAGAGCACAGATACTCTAGACACAGTTCTACAGAGCCGAAGCCAGGGTAGACTCTGCACCTCCCTCCATTTCCGGGAGACAGACCCCCGCTGAAATAAAATAATTTTACCAAGCCATGCGCCGCGTATTTGTGTGGGCCGACCCATCTGGAGAGCCTTCGGGACCAGCGGGCATCAGACAGGGCCCCATCGGATTCCTCGCCTCCGGCCATGTTGGCATTAGGGCCTCATGGATCCGATTTCAGATCTGGAACGGTGCCTACACCACCTTGCCCGGTGTCAGACCCGAAGTCTAAGCTTTCGGTGCCGCCGTTGCTCCATAACCCCCCCCCTCCCTCACCCCACCCACCCCCCTCCCACCTATGTGGCAGCTCCATCCTTATTCCCGACGACTGAGTCAGATTGGCGTCGCTCAACGGCGACTCCAGGAGAGCCCAGTGGTTCTATGTTGTCATCTGGTCATTTTCAGGACTTGTAAGGCACGGGAGAGGACTGGGGGGTATATATGGAGCTTTTAGAACACGAGGATGTATCTGTAAAACAGATGGACTAGTATGAGGAAATTGGGGAAGCCAGTGGGCTTGACACATCCCCAGATACTGGCATGTTCTCTCCGCCAACTGTGGAGGGTGCTTCTTATGCCATAGTGGTAAGGAGCGCAGCTGAGGTCCTTGGACTGGAGTTTCCCTCCGTGCAGGCCGAGACTAATCTTCTGACCGAAGTGATTTAGCCTGAGTATTCCACCTCCGAACCCCTATTGCCCTTAAATGAAGCACTAACTGATGTCCTCCTAGGACAAGTGCACATCGCCTCGCTACGGGCAACCCAATGTTCCTCAGCCAACACCCCACCTCTGAGAACCTCCTCCACCCCACCACCCCCCAAAACAGGGAATCCAAGAGACTGAAAACACTTAGGAAGAGATTTTCTTCCACCAGCCATGCATTGCGGTCGGTGAATACAGCATGTTTATTGAGCTGTTTCTCCCACTGTCTTTGGGAGATGGTTGCGCACGTACTGCCACTGGTCCTGGAGGGAGGCCTAGGTTGTATTCTCCCAGGCGGTGAAGGGCGGGAGAGATGCAGCAAAATTCGCCATTAGGTGTGGCCTAGACACGACTGACTCGCTGGGCAGAGCAGTTTCGTCAACAGTGGCCTTACGGCGCCATGCATGGCTAAGAACATCTGGCTTCTCTGGCGATGTCCAGGCTAATTTGATGGACATGCCCGTTGATGGATCTCGTCTCTTTGGAGAGAATGCAGCCTCGGCCTTGGAGCGCTTGAAGGACTCTCGTGCAATGGCCAGACCCTTGTGCCTCTCAGTAACACCCCGTGGCCAGTCTAGCTTTCGCCCCATTCGTGGGCAACGGAATGGGTTTTCAGCTGCACCAACTTTATTCCTGCCACCGTCCTGAGCAGACTTCCCAAGTTGTGAGAGATGGTTGCTACTCATTCCGACCTCGGAATGGAAGCCAGAAGTCATCTGCCACCCATCCCTCGGCAGCCGCAGCCTCCAAGCACTCCTAGTTTGAGTCTCCAAGACCGTACTACTCCAGTTGAACGGAGAGTCCATAATGCTCTCCTCCACTGGAGGTCCATAACTTCGGACAAGTGGGTCTTGCAGATCATTCAGGAGGGTTATTCTCTGCCTTTTCTTTCTTTTCCTCCTCCTATTCCACCACTTCAAGAACGGCTGGCGGAGGATCGTCTATCTTTAATCCAAGAAGAAGTTACAGCTCCTGGCTAAGGGGGCTATAAAGTGTTCCGATTTCAGAAGTAGGCAGTGGTTGCTATTCTCGCTACTTTCTGATTCAGAAGAACAAAGGTTTATGGCCAATTTTAGATCTTCAAACCATCAATCTCTTCCTCATAAAGGAGAGGTTCAAGATGCTTACATTGTCTCAGGTCTTGTCTGCCCTAGACTAAGGAGACTGGCTGGTAGCGCTGGACCTGCAGGATGTGTATTTTCACATCCTCATCCTGTCGGGCCACAAACATTACCTGTGGTTCAAGGTAGGCCATGAGCACTTTCAGTTTACCATGCTACCTTTTGGCCTTACCAGCGCCCCTTGGGTGTTCACCAAGGTGATGGCATTGTTTGCAACTCATCTGTGCAGGTTAGGGGTTTCAGTCTTCCCCTACCTCAACGACTGGCTGTTGAAGGCTTCTTGCCCCAGGCTGTCGTCTCCAACCTGAGTACTACGGTGGACCTTCTGCATTCGCTGGGGTGCTCTATAAACGTGCCGAAGTCACACCTGACTCCTTCTCAGACGCTCCCTTTTATCTGAGCTTTTCTGGACACAGTGCAGTTTTGGGCTTATCCTCCCAAGCCGCGAGTCCAGGGTATTCAGGTTATGATACCGACGCTTCTGCCTCTATCCTGTTTTTCAGTGAGACTGACTGCGGCTTCTGGGCCTCATGGCCTCCTGCATCCTGTTGGTAAAACACTCCAGATGGTGTATGTGGGCTCTGCAGTGGGACCTAAAGTTCCAATGGGTGCAGCTTCAGGGGAATCTCTCCAACATGGTCCAGGTCTCGGAGGGAACTGCGAAAGACCTGCAGTGGTGGTTGATGAACTGCGATTGGATCGGAGGCAGACCCCTCTCCCTTCCCCAACCAGATCTCACAGTAGTGACAGATGCGTCACTCCTGGGATGGGGCGTCCATCTGGGAGAGATGGAGATCAGGGGACACTGGTGTCCGGCAGAGTCAGGCTCCACATCAATTTGTTGGAGCTTCAGGCAATCCGGTTGGCATTGAAAGCATTTCTTTCCTCTGTCAAATGGAAGTTAGTGCAGGTGTTCAGACAACACCACTGCCATGTGGTACTGCAACAAGCAGGGCGGGGTCATGGACCCTTTGTCAAGAGGCCCTGCGTCTTTGGACATGGCTGGAACAGCAGGGCATAATCCAGGTGGTTTAGCACCTGGCAGGTTCTCTGATTGCCAGGGCAGACTAATTCAGCCGCCGATGCCTAGCGGATCACGAATGGCGTCTCCAGTTGGAAGTGGCGCACGGTCTTTCAGCTGTGAATAAAGCTTTTGTTAGACATGTTTTCCTCCGAAGAGAACATGCAATTTTTTGTGCACTGGAATTTCCTAGCCAGATATCGCTCAGCGATGCTTTTTGTCACGAGTGGAGCGCAGGTCTTTCCAAACATAGCACTTCTGCCCAGGGGTCTAAGAAGATCACAAATGACTGGGCCCAAGTCATTCTTGTGGCTCCGAACTGGGCACAGTCTCTGGTATCCAGATCTTCTGAAAATGAGCATCGATCCTCTGATCAGGCTGCCCCTTTGGGGGGATCTTCTGACGCAGCAACCGGGGAGGGTCCTCCACCGAACCTGTCAAATCGCCACCTGCTTGCATGGAGATTGAACGGCGACAGTTGATAGCTTTCGACCTCCTCCTGAAGTTCGAGGTTATTTTCGCAGGTAGGGGTCCCTCCACTAAGACTGTATACGCCTGCTGTTGGCAAAATTTTGTATAATATTGTGCAGAAAGGTGTAGTGGCCCACTTTTTTACGCTATCTATCCTTTTCAATCTTATCCTTTCCCAGCAGAACTCTACATTGGGTACTCTCAAGGATATCTTTCTGCTCTGTCTGCTTTCTTGCGGCTGCTCTTTGTTGAAATCTCCTGTTGTACATAGATACTTAAAAGGGCTTGTACATATGTTTCCACCAATGCCCTTTGTCATGCCACAGTGACCTTAATTTGGTTCTCACTTTTCTTGTGTGCTCCTTTTGAAGCTTTACATAATTGTCTCCTCTGGCTGCTTACCATCAAAACTGCCTTTCTGGTGGCAATAACATCGGCCTGGAGGGTGAGCGAGTTGCAGGCATTGTCAATCAAGCCTCCATATATGATGATCTTTGCAGATAAAGTGGTGCTTCGCACCCAGGGTTTATTTTTGCCAAATGTCATGACCCCATTACATTTGGTTCAATCTATCACGCTGCCCACCTCTTTTGTTTCCCACATCCCTCTAAGGAAGAGGAGCGTCTCCACGGTCTGGACCCAAAAATAACATTGTCGTTCTTCCTTGACCGCATAAGAGTTGTGGGTGGACGACCAACTCTTTGTGGGGTATGTGGGAGCTTAAAAAGGTCAGGTAGTGCAGAACAGACCATTTCTCGCTCGGTCTTTCCCTGCATTAAAATCTTCTATGCGCTGGCTAAGAAGCAGCTCCCTGAGGACTTACGAGCTCACTCCACCAGGGGGGGGAAGGGTGCAACTACAGCGTTGGCTCGGGGTGTCCCAGTCCCGGACATCTGTCAGGCAGCAACGTGGGCATCTTCACACACGTTTGCGAAACACTACTGCCTGGACAGTCCTGTCCGTAGGGATGGGCATTTTGCCCGTTAGGTCCTGCAGGACTTTTGGTGCGAGAAATCTGTCAGCAGCCCACCTCCATGATTGTATGGTTTGGGTATCTATTCAAAGGTAAGGAATCTACAGCTAGAAGTCTCTACCAGATGAACAAGTTCTCTTCCAGGGGATACTCATCAATAGTCATAAGCACTGAATAGTCCGGACCCCGGAGCAATAGCCAATAATATGCATATACCTACATATATATCCATAAACACATATAAGTAAATATATATATAGGTGATATGCATAAAACAAACATATATGCAGCCTGATATTATATACTAGGCTCCGAAAACCTGCCTCATTGCATGTAAAACCTTTTAAATTTGAACAACAAATAAACATACCCCATGATATAATCATGATTAAAACAAGTAAACCACTTTAGTTTGCTTTGAAACAACACAACCTTTATTTTCAAAGGTAAAAGGGGTAAGACCATAGAGGCAGGTCAGCCTAGAGAGGCTGCATATAGAACAGTTAGGAAAAAAACTGGCGCTGTGCCTTTAAGACCTCTTGGAACCCTCAGGCTCCCATCATGCACTACAGGTGACAGTTAGGTCAGTTCTTTTTTCCGGCTCCTTCTATGAGGACCCTGGAGTTTGAGCTCCCCAGTTAGTGGTTTTTTATCACTAATTCTGGTTTTGAGTGGAATATTGTTGTTTCACTCGACGTCTTTACTGACTAGCTGTTAGATTCAGCTGTTTTTTGCCCAAAATTTTTCACTTTTTTCCCTGTCAAAATGCCGGCCTTATTTATTAAGTGCCCGGCCTGTGGAAAGATGTCCAAATCGGACCCACACTCGGTCTGTATTGCTTGTCTCCCTTCATCACACAGGCCAGACCAGTGTTACCATTGCAGCAAGTTTTCCAGAAGAACCCTTAAGGAAAGGGAGAAGATAAAGCTGCACTCTATGCTGGAGAGAGGAAGTAAGGCAAAAGGAGAACTGTCTGCAAGAAAGCCCTCCTCTCACTCAAGACGCAAAGAAAAAGATGACGTAAGAAGACATCGGTCGCCGTCGAGGGACAGATCAACGTCCAAGGTACCGTTGTGCTCTGAGTCAGCGTCGAAGTCGACGTCGAAACGTCCTTCGACGTCGAGGGATCCAAGTCATCAAGAATCGCGTAGGCGGACCACATCTGGCTCACCTACAGCGAGAGGCGGTGAGATACCAACGTTGGCACATCAACGTCGAAGCCCGCCGGCGAGAGCACCTCCAACGACGTCGAAGACACCACCGACGCCGAAGGTACTGCAAGCTTCGTCGTCAAGCAGAGCGGTTTTAGTGTCGACGCCGGCAAGACAGCCGTCGCCGTCGAGACATTCGACGTCGAAACAGGCATCGCCCAGGGGTTCGACGTCGAGAAGGGCGCGTTCGGCGTCGAGAAGACAGACTCCGAGGAAGTCGCCTTCGACGGTGAGAAGGTCGACGTCGGGAGCGAGATCGCCGTCTAGGACTTCGGTGTCGAGGAGGTCGACGTCGAGAGCGAGATCGGCGTCGAGGAGGTTGACGTCGAGATCTAGGTCCCGCAGATCGAGGTCCAGATCGCCGTCGAGGGGGTCGACGTCGAGGAGGTCGACGTCTAGGAGGTCGGAGTCCGCGACGAAGAACATCCAAATGGCCTCCAGGAGTGCTTCTTCCTCTCCGGGGCTTCAGATCGTACAGATCTCGCCAGAGCGCTCTCCAGCTCCGCCTGCACACCCTGTAACAAACATCTCTCCGAGATATAAGGGAGTGGAAGATATGGAAGGTTACCAGGGTGGTCCATTCACGTAGCAGATCCAGGTCTCCATTGATAGTCGGTGCACTCCTCAGGGCGGCATGATCGACGAGACAGGTCACGCAGATCTCCATCGGTGAGAAGGCATACATCCCGCTCTCCCAGAAGTAGAGCTTCTAGACCTAGTCATCGCTCTCACAGGAGTAAGAGCCATAGGTCGTCTTCATGGTCTTCATCATCTAGACAATCTAAAGCGGACTACTCACCCACTCTTTCCTCAACACCTCAGAGTAGGGTATCCCCGATTGATGATCTCAACACCTTCAATGAGGTTTTGTGTAGGGGAGCGGCTAAACTTCAGATTGAGATGCCTGTTCATGTTCCAACAACCTCAATCATCTTTGAAACGCTGCATCAGAGGGCGTCATCCAGACCTCTACTTCCCTTGGTGCCTGGTCTACTGGAGCCTGCGTTGCACAAGTTCTTGACTCCAGCTTCAGTGGGTGCTGCTCCCTCAAGGATCTTAAAGAAATATAAAGCTCCTGACACAGAGCCTCTGTTTCTGAGATCCGATCCACTTCCGGATTCAGTCATTGTCTCGGCCGCACGGAAGAACCAGACAGGGGCAGTGTCTTCCACGGTACCACCTGACAAAGACAGTAAGGCCATGGATTCAATAGGCAAGAGGATGTGCAACACCTCCGCATCCTACATGAAGGTAGCCAGCGCTTCGGCCTTGCTGGGTCGTTATGACCGTTCTCTCTGGGACTCCCTGTCACGTTTCACGGACAAACTCCCTAAGGAGGACAAGCAAGACTTCCTGGAGGTCCTTCAGGAAGGGGGCCTGGTGTCCAACCAGATCATCAGCGCGGCAGCGGATGCCTCAGATCTAGCATCACATGGGTACTCTCATGGAATCTGTGCCCGTCGCTCTTCCTGGCTAAGGTTAACGGGGTTGAAGCCGGAGGCCCAACATCAGATCCTGAACCTGCCGTTCAACGGATCCTCGCTCTTCGGATCTCATGCCGATGATGAGATGTCGCGCATGAAGACAGAACTGGACACGGTCAAGGCAGTGGGACTCGAAAAGAGGAAAGACTTTAAACGGCGCTATCGCCCCTACGATCGGCGCAACTACCAGCAGAGGGTTCAAACCCCTCAGTGGTCTACACAACAGCACCAAGGGAGATCCCAGTACAATCAGCGACGTCCAGGCAGAGGACGAGGAGGTTCCTCCAGGCAGTCTGCACCAGCTGCCAAGCAGCAGCAACAGCAGAAACAGTGAGTGCTTGCTTCCCTAAACCCGTTAACCACTCCGGTGGGGGAAGCATTCGTATGTTTCTAGAAGAGTGGACCAAAATTACACTGGACAAGTGGGTTCTAAACATCGTAAGGAACGGATACTCCATCCGGTTCAAGTCACCTCCACCTTCTATTCCTCCCCGGAAGACCACCTCCCATCACGTAAGTCTTCTACAAGAAGAGGTATCTGCCCTGCTTTTAAAGGAGGCCATCGAAAAGGTTCCATGGCAGCAACGTCATCAAGGACTTTACTCTCGTTATTTCCTAGTCCCAAAGAAAGGTCTCGGCAAAGAGTTCAGGCCCATTCTAGACCTCAGGCGACTGAACAAATTTATTCTGAAGGAAAGGTTCAGAATGCTGGCCTTGCATCAGATAATTCCACACTTGCACCCACAAGACTGGATGTGTTCCATAGATCTTCAGGATGCCTATTTCCACATTCCCATCTCTCTGAAGCATCGGAAGTTTCTAAGGTTTCGCATTCAATCCGACCATTACCAATTCACAGTCCTACCGTTCGGTCTCAAGTCAGCCCCTCGCACTTTCTCAAAGTGCATGGCAGTAGTAGCGGCGTTCTTGAGAAGGAAACAAATATTCGTCTACCCCTATCTAGACGATTGGCTTCTCAAAAGTGCTTCCCCAGCACTTCTGCAACTACACCTCGCTTACTGCGTTCGACATCTGCATCGATTGGGTCTGCATGTCAATTTCAAAAAATCCATCCTCAACCCAACGCAGACAATTCATTACTTGGGTGCAACTTTGGACATGGTAAACGCAAGAGCGTATCCTTCGGAGGAGAGACTATCATCCATCCTCCTCAAGTGTCAGACCATTTTGCGGAAACCTTACCCAACAGCCAGACAAGTCTCGTCTCTTCTGGGTTCTATGGCATCTTGCATCTTTCTAGTCCCGAATGCCAGGCTACACATGAGACCTCTTCAACAGGCTCTGGAAGATCAGTGGTCCCAGATCTCCAATCGCTGGGAGGACACGATAACGATACCTCTGTCTGTCAAACTCTCCATCGGCTGGTGGATGCGGAGGTCTCATCTTCTCGTGGGCAGCCCTTTTCACGAGGAACCTCCAAAGCTGACTCTTGTAACAGATGCGTCTCTTCAAGGATGGGGCGCCCACATGGGGTCCCTGCAGGTACAAGGCCTGTGGTCGGAAAGGGAACAGCTCTATCACATAAACATGCTGGAGCTCAGGGCAGTTCATCTGGCCCTCAAGGCGTTCTTTCCGTCCATCAAATCCAATACCCTCCTTGTTCAAACGGACAATACAACAACAATGTTTTACCTGAACAAGCAAGGGGGCACCAGGTCCAGGCCTCTGTCGCTGGAAGCACAGGCGATCTGGAGGTGGCTTCTGGCTCGGGACATGAAGATCTCAGCGGTCCATCTTCCGGGCATCCTAAATGTTCAGGCAGATGGCCTAAGCAGGTATTTCGCAGAAGCGCACGACTGGGCGCTAAAGCAAGAAGTAGCACAGGACATTTTTCAAGCCTGGGGGGAACCAGACATAGACCTGTTCGCAGATGCAGACAACGCAAAATGCCACGTCTTCGCCTCCAGGTTCCCACAACAAGGCTCCAAGGGGAATGCTCTATGGATAGACTGGTCAGAGACATTACTCTACGCATTTCCACCAGTCCCCCTCATTCCTCTAGTGATCAGGAAGCTGTACAGATCCAAAACGAAGATGATCTTGGTTGCACCAGACTGGCCTCGCCAGTGGTGGTACCCGGACCTTCTTAGTCTTTCGACAGTACCGCACAGGAGGCTACCCTGTCATCCAGATCTGCTGACGCGGGCGGCAAAGTGTTCCATCCCAATCTGCCGTCCCTGAAGCTAGCAGCATGGCTCCTGAATTCATCCAATATGGACACTTAGGTCTCTCTCAGGACTGCATGCAGATCTTGAGAGAGGCTCGACGTCCTTCCACAAGGAGAACATATGCTTTCAAATGGAGGCGATTCTACATGTGGTGTACTGCAGAGGGTCATGATCCTATTCATGGTCAGGAACAGGTACTGTTACCATATTTACTGTCTTTGGCAAAAGCAGGATTGCAGTATTCATCTATTAAAGTTCACTTGGCCGCGATAACCGCTTATAGGAAGTCCCCCAATCAGGTTTCCTTTTTTAGAATGCCAGTGGTTAAGGACTTTTTAGAGGGCCTAAAGAAAGTCTATCCTCCAGTGAGGGCTCCTTCTCCCTCTTGGGAACTCAATATCGTTCTCTCCAAGTTAATGGGCCCTCCTTTTGAACCTATACATAAGGCCTCGCTGCAACATCTTTCTTGGAAGACTGCATTCCTTGTGGCAATCACGTCTGCTCGCAGGGTGAGCGAGATACAGGCTTTGTGCTCGTCGGAGCCTTATCTCGTTTTTTATGCAAACAGAGTGGTACTAAGAACTCACCCGAAGTTCCTTCCGAAAGTGGTCTCGGAGTTCCACATCAACCAGTCGATCGCTCTTCCCACTTTCTTTGTGAACCCTGTCACACCTGCTGAGAAGGCATTACATTCACTGGATCTTAAAAGGGTGTTGAAGTTTTATCTGGATAAGTCTAAAACTGTACGCAACACTGACAGATTGTTTGTTAATTACGGACCATTGAACACTGGCTCTCCGGCCTCTAAAAGGTCCATTTCTAGGTGGATTGTGTCATGTATTATGCTATCTTATCAGCTAGCACACAAACAGCTCTCAGGCAGGCCAAGAGCACATTCTACAAGAGGAAAAGCAGCTACAATAGCTATGCTGAGTAAAGTTCCTATTCAAGACATATGTAAAGCAGCCACATGGCGTTCGGTGCACACTTTTGCACGCCATTATTGTCTTGATTCTGACACTCAAGCTGATGCTAGGGTTGGCCAGGCATCCTTGAGGAACTTATTTGGGTAATATAAGTTGGATTGGTTGGCATGATATAATGGTATTCGCCCGCAGAGTATGGGGATGGCTTGCTACTCTATTCAGTGCTTATGACTATTGATGAGTATCCCCTGGAAGAGAAGGATAAGTTACTTACCTGTAATCCTAGTTCTCTTCCAGGGGTATACTCATCAAAGTCATAAGCAACCCTCCCTCCTCCCCGGACGAATACCATGTTCATGTGAGATGCATCTGTTACCCATACTGTGTTCACACTGTTTACGCCGTCCAAAAGAACTGACCTAACTGTCACCTGTAGTGCATGATGGGAGCCTGAGGGTTCCAAGAGGTCTTAAAGGCACGGCGCCAGTTTTTTCCTAACTGTTCTATATGCAGCCTCTCTAGGCTGACCTGCCTCTATGGTCTTACCCCTTTTACCTTTGAAAATAAAGGTTGTGTTGTTTCAAAGCAAACTAAAGTGGTTTACTTGTTTTAATCATTATATCCTGGGGTATGTTTATTTGTTCAAATTTAAAAGGTTTTACATGCAATGAGGCAGGTTTTCGAGCCTAGTATATAATATCAGGCTGCATATATGTTTGTTTTATGCATATCACATATATATATATATATATATATATATATATATATATATATATATATATATATATTTACATATGTGTTTATGGATATATATGTAGGTATATGCATATTATTGGCTATTGCTCCGGGGTCCCCGCACGTGGGCGGGACTATTCAGTGCTTATGACTTTGAGTATACCCCTGGAAGAGAACTAGGATTACAGGTAAGTAACTTATCCTTACTTACCTTTGGATATGCATTATCTGGTAGAGACCATATCTAGCTGCAGATTCCTTAGACCCACTGTGGTGATCTATTGTGGCATCATTTGTTTTCCCTTTTTGTTTACTTTTAAATGCTTTGTTATGCATTGTGGTTCACGTGTTCTCGCGCTCTGTTTTCATCTTCTAAGCGTGATACCACGTTCTGTGCTCCTGGTGTGTATTCCTGAGCAGCCGTTCAGGCAGTTACAGCAGGACCACTGAACTGGAAGGACGCATGAGAATGGGCTCTAACTTTCACACTTGGAAATCAATATATTCCCTGCATTTACTGGTTTGAGTTGCAACGACCACCACTTCATATTGGCGACAAGTTCAGATTTTCATCTTTAAACTCTCCTGAGCCCATCTGTTTTTCTACATGTTTAGGCGACTTCGTTTGTGAAGTCAGTTTTGCGTAACCCAGAAAAGGCTGGAAGCAACTCGCCAATCAAATGCAAGCACTTACTGCCTGCCACTGTGCTCTGCTCAAGCAAGCTTGAAAACATCAAGACTACGGTGGCATACGTTTGCATTTCATTCTAAGAAGTTAAGCATCACCACTCAAAACGCACACGTGCGTGCCGTCATATATCTTTTTCCTTTTCTCTTCCGCATTTGTTCAAATTATTGTACCTCACTAATTCCACATCGGATACCTTTGGCAAAAATATCGCACTGTTATTCAAGGATGTTTGAACGTATGGGCATTTGTTTAACTGTAGCCCTTGCTTGGCTGATTTTTCAGTAATTTTCCTGCAACATCGAAGTTCTTTTGTTTACGGGGTATACTACCATATATGGAGGAGGAAACCTACAACAACCTTCAAACTTTTTAGATTTTACTGGCAATCCTAAAATGGAATGGAAGCATTGGGTACGAGTATTTAATAATTATTTGGTTTCTTTTGACGGTTGCGAGTACAGTCCTGCGAAGAGACTAGCCATTCCCTACAATTGGCTAGGTACTGAAGGGCAGAAAATATTTGACAATTTACCTGAAATTCAACCACCTGGAGAGGCTGCGGGTGATGCCGCAAACTGGGATGTTTGAGGTGGAAAAAAGACTAGCATGGTATTTTGCGGGGGAACCAAGTATTGTTTTAGAAAGATTCAACTTTTATTCCAGAAAACAATCTGCAGAAGAAAATATTGATCAATGTGTGGCGGCTCTCAGAATCCATTACATGCTGCTTTGAAAATGCTGTGGAGCAGTATCTACGTGATCAAATTTTTCTAAATAGTTTTTCAAAGAAAGTTCAAGAACACCTGCTTTGTTGCGCCAATCCTACATTGGATAAAATTGCTAAGGGCTCAGAGCGCTCTGCTTTCTTAGTTTAAATGTTAGCTGCTGCAGCTGGAAATGGGTCAAGCACGACTGAATGCTAATGTGAGTGCTGTGAAGAGTGCAAGATAATTTTAGGAGTGGTAAAAATGTTAAGTTTAATACTCGTTATAGGTTTGGATCATATACACACATGGGTAATAGCTCATTTTGTCCTGCCTTAGGAAAAATATGTACTAAATGCAAGACAGTTGGACACTTCATGAAAGTGTGTAAAAGTAATCAAACGGTTAAAATAAGTTGTTTTCGATATTGATCCATCTGTTTGTTTTACTGAGGAAAGCATTAATACTGTAACTATATTGAATGTGGATGTTGATCAACCAGATGTGCGTGAGGAAGCTGCAGAAAACGAGGTGGGACGAAATGCTAAAAAAAGTCCTTTCTGCAATGTTAAAATTGGTCCAGTTGACATCAAAATTATGGATGATTTTGGATCACCTGTAACCAAGTTATCAGACGTAACATTCAAGTTGCTTTGGGATATGAATATTCTCAAGAAACCGGATATAAAGGCCATAGCGTATGCTGAGTCAGAGATTGAGACCACAGGATACTTTGAGCTGCTTTTGCATTGTTTTAGGAAGAGTAATTTCCACAAAAATGTATGTGGCCATTAATGGAAGAGATATCATGCATGGGTTGGGTGGATCAGGGCATATTAAGACCTGGTACCTTGGTCCCTGTGATGTTACTTGTAATGTTGAGCACACTTTAAACAAATATCCCACTGTTTGCCAGTGAAATCGGCACTGTCATGAGGTATGAAAATGAAATCATTTTAAAACCTGGGGCCATTCCTGTTAAACATAGTTAGGGATGTGCCGTCATCTGTGAGGGAGGAGTTTAACAAACATCTGGATCAACTCTGCTCAGACAAAGTTATTGAACCTGTTAATGCTGCAGATTGGGTCAGTGCTGTGAATGTAAAAAAGGAAAATGGGCAAATCAGTCTGTGTGCGGACTTGCTTGCCCACAATATCGATATTGTGGTAGACTGCCACCCCATTCCTAAAATTAATTAACTTTTGTCTACCCTGGAAGGGGCCACTATTTTTAGTAATATTGACCTTAAAGTCACCCATCACCAAGTGCCGCTAAAGGCAAAGTCCCAAGCTCTTTTATTACACCTTTCGGAGCTTATAAATACTTACGCTTGCCATTCGGTCTAGCATCAGCGGCAAGCGTATTTCAAAAACTGTTTACCCTATTTAAGGATGTACTGGGTGTGCTAGTTTTCAAAAGACTATATTCTTGGAAGTGGAGTACTTGGGACATTGTATTACTTCTCAAGGTATCGAGCTTAAAGAGGATCTTATTAAGGCTCTGAGGGATGCACCTGCTCCTGGTAATAAGGATGAGTTAAAATCATTTATTGGATTGGGTGACTACAATTCTAGATTTGTAAATGGTTGATACCCTTATGGAGCCTTTAAAGAAAATGTTAATGAAAAAAGAAAAGTTTTGCTGGGGTGTGGTAGAACAGAATATTTTCCGTTATCAGTCATTCTTTCCAAAGTCCCTGCGTTAAAATCTTATATTAGTGGTCTCAAGTGCAGTATAACCGTGGATGCAGGCGCAGTTGGCCTGGGAGCTGTTTTGTGGCAACGTGCAGATAACACTGAGTACACAATAGCTTTTGCATTTAGGGTGTTATCTGAAACCGAAAGAAAATACAGTACTATTGAGCGAGAAGCTCCAACACGGGCTACCGAGAAATTCAAAACTTGTTTGGGGCACTCATTTCATATTGTGTTCAGACCATAAACCTTTAGTGTACTTATTAGGAGATAAAGACACTGCATCTGCTTCTTCTAGACTTATCAGAATTCTTTCAAAATTGTAGGAATATAATTTCGAAGTCAGATATGTTCCAGGAAGTACTAACACTAGGGCTGATTACTTAACTAGACTTCCGTGTAATGAACTAGTAAACAAATGTGAGGAAACTTGATTTGAGGATGAATGTGCGGTGGCTAATGTAGATGTGCTTAATATATGTCAACGTGATATGTCTGTAGATGAATGGAGCAAGGTGTGTGAAGTCTTAAACCAAGTCCAGCAATTCGTACAGCATGGTTGGCCCCATGTCCAACATCTCAAGGGCAAATTATTTTGTTTTTGTTAATTGGCTGATCAGCTCACTATGGAATCAGAAATCTCTCAAGCTTCATTTTTGGTGGCCGTATATGGATCAAGATGCTGATGATTTTATTAATGCTTGTCTAGTGCATTTTATCCAACAAGCATTGGAAATTGCAAGATACCCCTTTAATTTCTTCACCCTTATTTCAAAGACCGTGATGCAAATTAGCTTTAGATTTTTCCAGACCCATTTCTCGCTTACCTGAAAAGTTAAATATTATATATAGGGGTCACTGACTATTTTTCCAAATGGATTCCTTACGAATTTGTACCCGAAACCTCTACGCAGACCAAGATTAACTTCCTTAACAAAATGTTTACATTGGAAGTGTATCCGGAGGAATTAGTCACTGATAACGGGGTGCAGCTAGTGTCAGTGTATGCAGTTGTTTTTGCGTGATAGGCATTAAACACCATAATAAGTTGGAGAGGTGTGGTGCAGCGGCCAGGGCAGCTGACTTTGGAGCACAGGGCTCACGGTTCGATCTCCGGCTCCGGCCTCAGCTCAGGACCATGTGACTCTGGGCAATAGCTCACTTAATTTCCACGACGGCCCCCAGTGCCTTGAGATCCGTAAGGGTGAGTAGTTTGCGCTTTACAAATACGGATTTACATTTTACATTTACATAATGTTGCGTTATATATGCCTCAAGCCAATGGTGCTGTGGAAAGGGCTAATCGCCTTCTCAAGAAGGGTATTCAAACTGCTTTGACTTGTGGAGAAATTTCTTCTTCAAAGCAAAGTGTGGTTTTATCACAATACCCCCTCAGTGTTACTAGTGTCACCTTTTACATTAAGAGGTAGACAAGCTCGCACTGGTTTGTGTCCTGGTTGCTTGAAACAGAAGTCATCATGTATTTTGGAAGAGGTGAATTTCAAGAATATTGAGGCTAGTCTTCTTCAGGCTCAGAACAGGAAGATTTACCATAAGACGGGAAAAAAAATGCGTGTGTAATTCATGTTGGTGACTGAGTCATGTTGAAGAATACAAAACCCAAGAAATCTAAGGTGCATTTTCACTTTAATGGTCTGTTTGAAGTGTGTCTAAAGTGGCACACTCGGTTATGCTGTAGAATGGCCGCTGGTGGGCTATAAGAAATTGAGTTCTTTTGAATGAATTTCAAAGTAAAGTAATAATGAATAAACTAAAAAAAAAAAAAACGGGAGTTGTTTTTACCCCGTTTCTTCATTTGGTAGTAACCATTCACAATCCACACATCTTATCAATTCTAGTGATGTCTCTTTAGAAGATTTTTCTGCTCTGTTTTATTGATTCCGCAGCCACGGAGTCGGGCAATGATAGTGACAATCTTTGTATAAAGGAAGCAGAATGTATGGGAAACATTACCACAAGATGCGGTATGATGTCTAAGAAACCAAGTTATTTGCAAGATTTCTCTGTGTAAAGTTTTACATATTGTTTTACCTCTTAGTTGCTTTTGTTTTTTGTTTTGTTAGGGGGGGGGAGATGTGTGGTGATCTATTGCTGCATCATGTGTTTTCCCTCTTTGTTTACTTTTAAATGCTTTGTTATGCATTGTGTCTTGCATGTACTCATGCTCTGTTTGCATCTCCTAAGCGTGGTTCCACGTTCTGTGCTCCTGGTGTGTATTCCTGAGCAGCTGTTCAGGCAGTTACTGCAGGACCACTGGACTGGAAGGAGGCATAAGAACAGACTCCAACTTTAACACTTGGAAATAAATAGATTACCTTCATTTACTGGATTGAGTTGCTGGATTCTTTATGCGACGACCTTCACTTCACCCGCCCATGCCTCCCCACTCTGGGGACTCATTTTTTAGGGCTAGGGTTGATCCCTTTTCAGCGCCCTAGTTATGAGACACAATCAAGTCAGTCACTTCATGGCTCTGCGCTTCTGGTGTGGTAGAGTAAAAAGTACTGATGTCCGCGTGCCTGGCTGACTCCTACATAGGTGACCACAACATAACTGACTTGAACGATGTCACGCGGAGCCTAATGGAGCCACCTGACGCGCGTAAGGGGTACTACTCTCGCAAAAGTTTCTGGATCCAGCCTGATGCCTGGGGAATTCGAAGATAAGGAATCTGCAGCTAGATATTGTCTCTACCAGATAGTGTGTTACCAAATGTAAGTAACTTGTTAATTAGTGAACTAAGAGGTAAGTCGGGTCATGTATACCCCTTCTATGTAGGCTAGATTTTTATTATAGAGGTAGCAACATTTTAGTCTATTAAATCCACCAGTAGTTTTTTAGGTCGAGCCTCTGCAGCGCATGCGCTGCTCTGCAAGTCATGCTGTATTGAGGTTAGACATAGAATCTCCGCTTATTTCCCGCCCATCTTTTCAATTGCCTCCTGTTACTGTCCTTGCAAAATCGTTGCTTTTAATTTGTAAATAGGCTTTGTAGTCCCTCCTTGGTACCGCCTTGTCTGCATTTGTATCCTCCCATAACGACTGGAATTTTTACTGGTGGTGTTAGTCTGCTTTATAAGTCCGTGAGCACTAATTTGGGGGGGGGGGGGGTTGGCGAGCTCTGGCAATCTGTTGCCTCAAGCTCGCACTCACCCCTCCCCCCCTCCTTCCTCCTACCCTCCCGTCATTGCTGCCCTTAATCTACCCAGTGCTGTCCCCACACCACCATCTCCCATCCTCCCTGCTTTAGCATTACTCATTTTGTTTCTCTTACATCGTCATGCATACTTTTAGCGTGCCACCCATTTAACGAGCGCTGCACTTTCTTTTGCTTGCAGCTTCGGCGCTGCATCTCCCCCCATCCACAAAGCAAGAAAAGAGTGCAGTACCACAGGCTGTTACTTGGTGTCCCGGTGGAGTTATAAACAGACCTCTATTAGTAACATAAGGCACTGCACCCACAGGGACAGCAAGTTACAGCCTGTGCTACTGCACCCTTTCCTTGCTTCGTGCATTTGCTTTTTTTTCTTACTTGCATTTGGCCTCGTGGTTCAGCAATAATCGCACATTTAGAATAAAATAAAAATTTGCAATGCAATTGCTCGAGCATTGCTGAAAGTTTGAGCTATTGGCGTTGCATTATTAGCAACGCCAATAGCTCAAATTTTCAGCAATGCGAGACCTATTGCAAATGCTTGTTTATACAGTAGACATGCTGAACTCCTGTTTGAAGGTGTTCTCATGTGATGATGAAGAAAAAGGCGACTGTCAAAGTTTATAGGTCGGGCGCATTACAGTTAGGTCGAGTAGATTATTCAAGTCACTAGACCGGAAGGTCTGGTAACATTTTTCTGATTGTTCGAGGCCTGCAATGTGCTCAGTTGTTTTAATAGTGCTGCTGTGTAGTATTTTGCGACTGCATCCAGGAGAGCAAGTAGTTTGTAGTTGTCTGGGTCCCATTTTGGACCATTCTTAGGTCGAGCCTGGGCAGCGCATGCGCTGGTCTGTGAGGCATGCTGTATTTAGGTATGAACCTGAAGCTCTGCCCACAATGTTCATCTGCTTAAATAGAAGTCAGTGGGGAAAATACAGCCCCCCGATTTTCTTTTCTAAAATCTCCCACTTTTGTGTTCTAAAATGTTTGCAAGTATGTATACTGATCTGTTGAACCAGCTCTTTGGGCACTGCCAGATTGACCTGAAGACTCCATGACTACTTTTGTTACTTGTCTACAACATGGGTCTATCATGCAATGTCGCAATTTTTGTCACTTTACAGGTACCACAAGTTTGGCTTGCTCTTTTTTTTGTATATGTGCTTGTTAACTTACCTTATGTTTATCATGTACGTTTTTCTTGCCAATTTTATCTGCTTCTTTGTAAAGCGCTCTGATACCCTTACGGGGCCTGTTCGCGCTATATAAAACTTTTCAAATAAATTGGCTTGTGTCATGGTCCACTGTAAACTGTGACTTTTCCTTGGTCAATAGGCTTAGTAGTCCCTCCTTAGTACCATGTTGTCTCCTTTAGTAACCTCCCATGAGGCCACCCCATGTTACATGTGTTGTTACTCAGTAGGCTTTAATTACAGCCTCCGAGCACTATTTTCTCAAATAGCATTGTTCTGCCTACTGTTGAAGGCAGGATGTGCGATCTCCTAATGCCTTTTAGAAAAAACTTTATAGCAAGGGTGCCGAACGCATTTGCAATGCAATAGGTCGCGCATTTGCAAGAGTTTAAGCTATTGACATTGTAAATGACGAAGCCTTTTATTCAGGTTTTAAAAACAACACTTAAATAAAAGGCATTGTCACAATGCCAATAGCTCAAACTCTCGTAAATGCAAGACCTATTGCATTGCAAATGCTTGTTGCGGATTGGTTACAGGATGCCGGAAGGAGCCTTTTCATGAAGCAACTCTTGAATAATTCCCCCTGTGCCTCAGCCCAGTATGTCGGGTGGTGCTTGAAAATTGCTGAAGGCAGGCCGTTTGGGTCTGGAGCGTAATCATTTCTGCTTGCTTTGATGATAACTATTCCTTCAGTTCTAATTGCACGTTATTTCCATTTTTGTCCTTAATATTGCCTAGTGCTGAGGGTTGAGCCTGTGTATAGTGAACAAATATACTGTGTCCGTGCTATTATATTAATATTACTTGTTAATTGCTGGTGATTGCCTTTGGCAGCTCGAACTAAGTTCCAGAATTGTTTTGATCTGAAAATTACTGCCACGTGAAGAGCCTGGCTTTGTTTTTTGTTTTTTTTAAAGCTCTGTTCCATTTTTGCACTCCATATTGCGCTTTTTTTTTTTTTAAAACAATCCTGAGGAATTGTCATTTTGCGCGTCATCACAACTTCTGATTTTTTTTTCTTTGCTTTTCTCAAGTTCCTTTTTAGTTCTTGTTTTAGTTATTGAAGGGTGGATGAGTACCACTGTTTTCAGCTGCTGCCAGAGAAGACTCGATCAATCTTTTTTTAATGTATTTACCATATCAGTGCATCAGTTTTGATGTAAGATTCCAAGCTTCAATATATGTTATGTTTTCTCTATCGACTCAGTGACATGCTGTGATAGGTTTGGTCCTTTGACAAACATGCATTGATCCAGTTTCTTTGACTAAACTATGATCATGTAATTCTTGTGAGAGGTCACATTGTACTGCTGTTCAGCTGCTGCATAAAGTGTTGCATATTTGTTTATCCTTCGAGTGCAGGACTAAGGAAAGTGATCGTTTTTAGTCTGTTGTATTATTTCGAAGTCTGTGACGTGGTTCACTAGCTCCATAGATAGAAATATGTAGTATAAAACTGCCATTTGTGTTGCTCCTATTCTAGTAGACATTATAAGGTTTCTTATTACTGAATTAGTGAACAGGGCCTTACTCTACTGCATAATTTTTCTCATCAGAAAAATATAGTGGGAAATAGGTCCTGGCAAGCAGGAATGAAAACTCTGCAGGGCTGGTGGGGAGCGTTAATTAAAAAGTGTTCTTTATAACATGGATTAAATCAATGGCTTCAGACTACTGCATTGACTGTTTTGATTGCCCTTGGATATTTTAGTGTGATGAATTAGTAAATCAGTGTTATTATTGCTTTGTTTAGGCAATGAAGAAAAATCGCCAGAAAGAGGTCGAGATGTATTATGGCAGCGTGCCAAAAACACCATCTAAACGAAAAGTCCCACTAGCCCAGACACCTGGCAAATACCGCAAGGTAAAAAGATGTTAGTTATTGTAATGTTGTGGAATTTTAAACGAGAAGCATGTTATACTAAACCACACATCCACGATGCAGTCATTATCAGAAATTTTAATGTTTTTCTCGAATAAGATTATAGCTTTGTGCCAAAATGTTGAATACGGAACCAGTAGATTTATTGTTTGAATCAGACTACTCACCCAAGTTAATTTCTATAGTGCCAGACTAATTCCTGCCTCTCTCCCCTATCTGCCCTAACTGGCAATGCTTTCGTCTTGCTAATGTTTAACATTAAACAATGTATGGAAATACATTCTAGTGGAATTTCATCTAACTAGATATTAACGTTAAAAGCGAGACCAGTCTTACTTGGGGCCTTTTCTCTGTTGCAGGCTTGCGAATTTAACCCATAACTGTAAACCACCTAATTATTGTACATTTTTATACCTTTTTTTAAAAAAAACGTTTTATAATAGCATGTTTTGCTGTGCTTGAGGGGGCTGGGCCATAATAACCTGCTTCTGTATTTTTATTTTGTATTTATTCAATGCCTTGCCTTGCTTTAGTCTTGCAGTTAATCATCCTGCTTTTCCCTTCAGCTGAACGGTACTTCTGTCTCTAGTAGTAGTTCCAACAGTACAACACGGTCTATCATTGGGGGAACAATTTGCCACTCACCAGCATCTCGTCCACCACCTTCTGGAGGCACGGTCAGTGTACTAATTATTTGTTTCTTATCTTTGTTAGTGCCCAACATAATCATTCGTAAGGTACTCCACGTACATTCTTGGTAACCTGTGGTCACATTGTCCATTTAGCCACTTAACGGCTGTCAATTTTAGTTGTCAGTAGCCACCTGGAGACTTAACATTTCTGATGGTTCTGCATCGTAGGATTCTCACTGATGGTCACAAACGTAGAAATATCCTATCTACGTGCGGGAACTCTGGAACGTGTGTGTGTGTGTGTATATATATATATATATATATATATATGTCTTTCCACTCCCCCCGCCCGCCCCTCCCCCCCGGGTGGGCACCGGGGTGTTGCTGGGATTCTGCACATATACAGAACTATGCGCAGGAAAACAGGGCCTCGGTGTATGGTGGTGTACCAACCATCCACCTTAGTGCCCAAAATCCCAATCCGACTAGCTATAGTGTCTCATTCGTTCTCCGTACTACAGCGAAGCTACCAATGATTACAGCCCAGAACACGGACTCTTTCAGGAATCGCGGGAGCAAGAACACTTTTTCATTACTCACTCATACTTGTCCACAACGTGCATATTAAGATAGACAGTATAGTTTAAAATGTTTATTTCAACTAACGTGCTCTGACGCAGTACACGTGCCAGTACTAGCAGCATAATGCATAAAGACAAAATAGTAAGCATTGTTACAATTCCATAGAATACAAACGGGGACAGCATTTTATAAAGACAGTGGATAAAGGACTATAATGCCTTGCCACCCTCCCCGTGCTAGTAACCAGTTTATTATAAAAATAGAAGACCTCTGGGCTTTGTCAGGGGGACCCCCATACCTCAAGAACTAGATGCAAGGTTTACATCATCGGACAAGCACAGCTCTTCTCCCTGGGAAGGTTTTTCTCCAAGTGCCTCTAACAGGTATATTGCAATATTAAAAGCACTCTAATTTCAGCAGTGCAGCTGTGCTTTGTGTTATGTCTAAGTGCGGGAGGCTGACCAGAACAGAATAACAAGGGATGTTGTTTTTCGACCTTGTACATCGTGTGCAGACGAAAACCACAGAGAACAGCAGAAAACGTGAAAGACCGAAATGTAGACAGTTCTCATGAACATAGGCGCAAGCAGAGTCTGGAAAAACAAAGTCACGGAGTAACGTGTGCAAAAGAGGCATTATGGCAGCTAGGCCTAAGCTAACTTAGCAATGTCGACAATGAGGCCACTATCCACACTACACCCTCCCCTGGTCAGTCCACAGTTCAAGACATAGGACGAAAACAGAGTTCAAACTGATGGAGCAGAATGCAAACGTATGTATGTGGGAAATGTTCTTGGAAAAAATGGGGGGGGGGTGGGAATTCTAAATAGGGCCTAAAAAAAATGGTCACTGAAAGAATAAAATATCCGGACTTGCAGTTTGTTGAGAGCAAACACAACTAATCCATCAGAGTGTATGCTCAGAAGACTGCAACACCTTCCAAAAAGACATCATTGTCATCGTTTGAAAAAAGAGATGCCATCCAGTTCAACAAATCAAAACTGCATTCATGCTCCTCATAATAGGGAGCAGCGATCAGCATTGCGGGACAACTTGCGTGATATTCAATGTAACTGTGTTGTAGGAGATTCTGAGCAGCCGCACAGATATCCCATTGTGCCAAGACTCCAAGTGCAGCCGCACGCACCATTAATCCATCACCGGAACATTCACGTTCATGGGCCATTAAGGGGCCCATCAACTGGTCGAAATCCGGTTCTGAACATGACGTATTGGAGAGGCAAACATCCAAGGACCATGAGAACGGACATCGTAAACAGGACAGCATCGGTTGCACGCAAGTGAAATACGCAAAGCGAATAGATAATCCATAAGCCACACTGAGTGTTGCCAGTGGCAGTGTACCGAAGCTTTCATGCATACGGAGCATCCGCAGTCTCCCTGAGCTGTGTAGGCCCACAAGAGGTGCAGCCATTGCGCAGGAGGCAGAGCAAAATCAATATTCCAGCAGCCAAGGCCAGGATCAATGGGAAGCCACCAAAGACGCTGGAAAAAATGGAATGAATAAAAGCCGGTATTACACCAAATATTGTCTGAAAGGACGTCAGAAGGCCAGAGCCCACAACTTTAAAAAAGTGTACAAGGCCGTTGGTATTAGATGCATTAAATATACGGTGAATCAGTTCACTGAAATGTTGGGGGAGGTTAGTGTTTAAAAGGGCCTGTATTTCACTGTGGGCGCTGGCCACCTGGAGGACGAAGGTCTCCCGTGCGGAAGTTAGCATAACCTCCTGGTTTAATAATAGCGCCTTTATTCTGCTCAATTTATTGAAATCTGCCTTCAAAGTCGGTATGTAAGGCCAAATGGAACTATCTAACTTCCCACGCGGGGGTGGAAAAGGCACATATTTGCAGCAAACTACGCGTTGCGAAACTGTTACAATATAAGGTATGCCAGCCTGCAACCCGCAGCAATCTTAATTATTTTAAAGCAGATAGCTTCCATTAGAAAGCATAGTGAAAGTAGGTGATATAGCTGGAACAGGAATACCCTTTAAAACACATGCAAGATTCGGGGCGGAAACATTACAAGCCCCGTGCATTTAATGTTTTTACAAACAAGGGAACAACCCAACCCACTGTAGAATCGCAAGACTCCCCTGTGAGATACACCGTTGTCATCCCTAAGGCATTTGTATGTGAAAGGCAAGGACCACATTGT